>JAODAL010052403.1:0-26004 GCA_025379985.1 Phyllomedusa bahiana
GGGGGTGTAAACTCCCTTTTTGGGGGGCACAGGGCAGGGGGTACAAGGGGGGGAAGCCTATTTTTGGTTTTTGGGAACGAAAGTTTTTTGGGGGGGGCCATGTCCCATTTGCAAAGCCCCCAAAGAACCAAAAAACGGGTAAACCCTTCCAAAGTCACCACTTTTTGGGTTTCCCAACACCCCTCAGGGATCTCATCAAGGGGGGGGAAATGGGGCATTTTTGGACGACGGGTTTTTCCATAGTTTTTTTTTAAGTTTTGGGCCTATAAAAATGGGGGAAAAAATGCATTTCCGCCAGGGGTTTTTTTGGGCTTCTTTTTTAAACCAGTTTTTCGCCGTACGGGAAAAATAACGGGGAAAACTTTACTAGGGGGTTGGGTTTACAATTGCAAAAAAAATAAATCTTTATATATTTTTTTTATTTTTTAAATTAAAACTTTTAAAAACAAATAAAAAAAATCTAAAAAAAAATTTGGCTTTTCGATGTTGCCCCAAATTCTGACAGCCATACCCTTTTTTAAATTTTTATTTTTTCTGAAAAACAAGCTGATTATGGCTTGTTTTTTTGGGATGAGTTTAAAGTTTTTTTTTAGTACCTTTAAAGGGGGGTTTTGCATGGGGAAGCTTAAATTCACTTTTTTTTAAAAGGATTTTGTGAGGAAATTTTGAAAAATTTTAACAAAACCCCTGGTAGTTTTTTTTATTTTTATTTTTTAAAAGCGTCCCCAATGCGGTTAAAAATGACATAGCTTTACTCAACAGGTCAATACGATTAAAGTGATACCAAAATTTTGTATTTTTTTTTCATGTTTTCCCTGCTTTTACACAATAAAACATTTTTTATTTCAAAAAGAAAACATTTTTTTTGCACCGCCAAGTCTGAAAAGCCAAAATTTGCTTTTTTGTCTGTGAAAAGGGAGCTGTGTAGGGATTTGTTTTTTGCTGGATTTGTTGACATTTTTATTGGTGGAATTTTTTTGGGGACAAGACTTTTTGATCAGTTTTAAATCTGTTTTTTGGAAAGCAGTGTGACAAAAAAAACAGCAATCCTAGGAGATTTTTTTTATTTTTATTTTTAACAGCGCTCACTGTGTAGTATCCATGACAAGTTAGCTTTACTCTCCTGGTCGATACGATTACGGCGATACCCAATTTATATATTTTTTTTATGTTGAAGCACTTTAAAAAAAAAAACTAGTGTTGAGCGATTATTATTGACAAAGTTGAAATCGGCACGGTATTTACGTTGATTCGAATTTTTAAAGATCACGCAATAATTTAGTTAAATCTGTGCATAATCTATTAATATCGCGCCATTTTCGGCGCTTCGTCATTTTGGCGGCCAGCAAATCAGCCTCCAGAATAGAGCAGGGTGAATGTGTGGTGCGACGTCATGACGGGGAATGTGTATGGTTGCGATTGGCTGGGAAAATCACATGACCGCGTTTTACATAGAACAGCCCTTCCTGTTCAGGATCAGTATGTGTCAGCGTCTCAAATTATTCTATTTTTTCACAGAGACAGCTCTACTTTTAGCTGTGATGCTTACAACGTAGTTCGATCAGAGATTTGCAGATTTTAGGTAGTTAGGCAGATAATTTTAAAGGAGCATCTACACTGAAAAAGGGGGGGGGGGGGGGGGGGGGGGGGGGGGGGGGGGGGGGGGGGGGGGGGGGGGGGGGGGGGGGGGGGGCCACGGGCGAACACAGACAAGCTCTATAAAGGATACTGGATTGGACAGCCAAACTTTGTTTAGACATTCATGCTATTTACGATACAGATCTTTTTAGTAACTGCAGGTCTATTGTTAGGTTAAAAAAAAAAAAAAAACTCCACTTTTATTATCAGTATACATTTCAGATAGGTGTTCTTTTTCAATTTTGCCCAGTCCAGCTATGTTGATATAGCCACAATGCAGTTAAATTTTAATACAGCAATTTTGTAGTCACCACAGGTTGATAGGTGCCAAAAAATACCTTTTATTATCCCATATACATTTCAGATACGTGTTTTTTTTCACTTTGGTGCAGGCCAGCTGTGTTGATAGAGCCACCTTGCAGTTAAATTTGAATCCAGCAACTTGTAGTCACCACAGGTGCACTGATAGGTGCCAAAAATACCTTTTAATATCTGTATACAATTCAGACAGGTGTTTTTTTTCACTTTTGGTCAGTCAAGCTTTGTTGATAGATCTACTTTGCAGTTAAATTTGAATACAGCAATTTTGTAGTCACCAAAGGTGAATTGATAGGTGCCAAAAAATACCTTTTTATTATCCCGTATACATTTCAGACAGGTGTTTTTTTCACTTTTGGTCAGTCAAGCTTTGTTGATAGATTTTACTTTTCAGTTAAATTTGAATACAGCAATTTTGTAGTCACCACATGTGAATTGATAGGTTCCAAAAATACCTTTTATTATCCGTATACATTTCAGATACGGGGTTTTTTTAAATTTTGGTAAGTCAAGCTTTTTTCATAGAGGGTACTTGCAGTAGGAAGGCTGGAGTCTACTCTGGGAAGGCTGGAGGTCTATCACAACTTCCGTACTCTGCTTCACACGACTTTTTCGTTGCTGCGTCATAAGGGCATTTTTACCATGTAAAAGATGACGGACCCCCAGCCTGGGCCCCATCACCGCACCCACTGTAACTCCAGCCCTGGCAGCTGAACCTGCGTGTTAATAGATGACAGACGCTAGCAAAGGGCTCTCACCGCACCCACTGTAAGTCTGGCCCTGGCAGCTGGACCTCCGTGTTAACAGATGGCTGACAGCAGCACTGGTTCTTACCATAAGGGGCAATCAGGAGAGCTTCAAATTTCTCCAAAAAATCAGATTTTAAAAAAGGTGATTTCTGTGAGGTTAAGTAGTGTCAAAAAGGGCCCCAGGGCTGGACACAAATTGCACCATTTGAGGCTTAAAATTTTCTAGGGCTGGCGTGACTATGGGGTCGCATCTTTTGATCTCCAGAGGATCTGTCCTAATCACTGAAGAAGGATTTGGAGGAAAAATGAACCATTGAATGATTATCTGAATCACTCTCAAAAGCCAGGAGGGCAAATGTCTTCTCAAACTAAGAAGTGTTTTTGGGATTATTAGGACATTTTTTTTTACTTATGGGGTGTGCGGACAAAAAATTAAACACATCTACACGTGTAAAAAATACCTTTAAAAACTGCAGGGAGGGGTGTATGTTGTATGTTATCACACTTGAAAAAAAAGCAAAATGATAATAATGTAAAAACTATAAATAAAACTTCCCTAAATAAATTCTGTAAACAAATGTCAGTTACCAAAAAATAAACTAAATGAGAGTCACTGTACAAAATAGCATAGTGCCACTTTGTGATCTGTGGATCAATCAGGTTTGGGGTCTTGCTGTGGTACAGGACAGGTATAGTCAATGTCCAGTGAAACTAAAATGGTGGTTGAAAGACTCCTTTTTTTCCCGGGACTTTTTAATCTGGGGTCATGCAGGTTTGGGGCTCATGCTGTGGCTCAGGACAGGGATATCTATGTCCAGTGAAACTAAAATGGTGGTTCAAAGACTCCCTTTTTCTGGCACTTTTTAATCTGTGGGTCAGACAGGTTTGATGGTCATACTGTGGTCCAGGACAGGTATAGTCAATGTCCAGTGAAACTAAAATGGTGGTTGAAAGACTCCTATTTCCAGCAACTTTTAATCCGTGGGTCAGACAGGTTTTAATGGTTATTCTGCGGTAACAGGACAGATATAGTCAATGTCCAGTTCAACTAAAATGGGGGTTCAAAGAAATCCTTTTGCGGCAAAATTTTAAAAGTGGGGTCATGCAGGTTTGGGACTCATTCTGTGACCAAAAGGGCAGGTATAGTCAATGTCCATTTTAACTAAAATGGTAGTTCAAAGACTCCTTTTTTCGGGACTTTTAAACGGTGGGTCAGACAGGTTTAATGGTCATACTGTGGTACAGAACAGGTATAGTCAATGTCCAGTTCAACTAAAATGGTGGTTCAAAACTCCTTTTTCCCAGCACTTTTTAATCTTGGGTCGACAGGTTTAATGGTCATACTGGGGGACAGAACGGGTATAGTTAATGTCCAGTTAAACCCTAAAATGGTGGTTCAAAGACTCCTTTTCCCCGGGCACTTTTTAATTTGGGGGTCAGACAGGTTTAATAGTCATAACTGCGGCCAGGACAGTATATCAATGTCCAGTTCAACAAAATGTGGTTGAAAGACTCCTTTTCCCAGCACTTTTTAATCTGTGGGTCAGAGAGGTTTAATGGTCATACGGTGGGACAGAACAGGTATAGTCAATGTCCGGTTCAATTAAAATGGTGGTTCAAAGACTCCTTTTCCCGGCACTTTTTAATCTGTGGGTTAGACAGGTTTAATGGTCATACTGCGGTACAGGACAGATATAGTTAATGTCCAGTTCAACTAAAATGGTGGTTGAAAGACTCCTTTTTCCGGCACTTTTAAATCTGGGGGTCAGACAGGTTTGGGGCTCATGCTGCGTTCCAGGACAGGGATAGTCAATGTCCAGTTCAAGTAAAATGATGGTTCAAATCATACTGCCTTCTGGCACTTTTTAATTTGTGGGTCATGCAGGTTTAAGGGTCATGCTGTGGTGCAAGAAAGGGATAGTGAATGGTCTGTGAGTTTTTTGTGGCTTGTATAACCTAAGTGTGTTGCCTAAGATGTAGCACGTATCCATTTGACTGTTGTGGATGTTAATTCCAGCTTCTCCATCCCTGTTTGGGTGTAATAATGAAGGTGTTGTTCCTCTCTCATAGACTTTAATGGTCATCGGCGATAATCTTTTTTCGACTATCGGATATCTTATTGATAATTGCCAATATCGACTATCAACCCGATGACGATAGTTAACGTAATCGCTCATCACTAGTAAAACCATTTTTATGCATCGCTGTCTTCTGAGAGACATAACTTTTTATTTTTATGTATACAGAGAAGTGAAAGGACTTTTTTGTGTGGGAAAGAAAATGACGTTTTTAAATTTGGTACAAATTTGGCGTTTATATGAGTTTTTGATCGTTTTTATTCCATTTTATGTGCTGCGGGATGAACAAAAATCGGAATTCTTTTATTTTATTTTTTTTACAGCGTTCACCATACGGGTTAATTAATATGACATATTTATAGGACAGGTTGTTACGCACGCGATACCAAATATGGGTACTTTATTATTTTTGATCTTTTTTGGGGCGTTTGGCGTCTGGAAGGGGAAAAAGGGGGGTTGTTTTTTTTTTATTTTTTTTTTTAGTTTTTGGTTTACATTTTCTTGATTTTTTTTATTTTTTTTCATTGTTTATTTTTTTTTTTTTTTACTTTTCCCTAGGGGATTTATAACAATCTACAGATTGCTGTTCCCGGGGCAGGCCATATTAACTGTTTGGGTCGCCATGACAACTGTCGTCACGATGCCCAAAAGTTTTGGGGGATCGTGAGCACAGAGGGCCCCCAGGAAAGTGATTTTCATTTCCCGGGAGCCATCTGGTAAGCGACGCTGCCACACTCTCGTGCAGCAAGCGACGGAAGGGGAGGGGCCCCCCTCTCCTCCTGCGACTTAGCTCCGACGATTTAATTATCGTCAGAGTTAAGGGGTTAAACCCCCGGGAGGCCGGGGGTCACCCCGGGCCCAGGGGTGATGCGGCATGGGGCCAGCGGTAATCTACCACTGACCCCCATGTCCAATCGTCGGGGCTCCCCCGGGCAGCCTGCCGATCGTAGGAGTATGCTATGTCCATTTGCGGAAAGTCATTTCCAGCTAGGATATGCATAGTCCATTTGCAGGAAGTCATTCCCGTGGGACTATGCATGTCCATTTTGGGAAGGGGTTAAAGGGGTTTGTCTCACGCTGGATTTCTCCTTCCGGGTGCTGTCTAAGGCTGGGTTTTGAAAACAGGGGGGGGCACTGGCTTCCTCGAGTCCCCCTTTCCCCCTCCCTTATCTAGGGGACGTCTGCGCTGCGCTCGCTCCCGATGCTAAAACACATTTGGGAAGGGGAACATCTCAATCACAGGTTCTCTTTCCCCCGCTGCTCACCATTCAAAGTATCCCCCGTGTCCAAAAACATTTTTCTCCCCATACATGACGCACGCGGGGAGGGATTTTCCCTGGCCGGGGTTCCAGCAAGGGGAATTGGGGAGGGGGGAAGTGATTTTAAATAATTCTGATGTGATTGTCCTTTTTTACTGCTGGGCAGCCTTTTGTTTTCATGGGGTTATCTCACTGCTGGTCGTGTTTGTTAATTACTATTCCTGCTGTTGGGCATTTCCTGCAGGAATCATTACTTACAGTGAAGGGTTAGGTAAACCCGGGAGTGAAAAGCTAATTAGGCGACTCAGAGCTGAATGAATGGGCAGGAAAAGTTAACGCAGGAATAATAATTGGTGAGACCAGATAAGGCAGCAGGGGAAATGACAGGGGTGCTAGATGCCTGTCTAAATCATTCTTGTTGAGGAGAGTGAGGACAGAGAGAGAAGGCAGGAGTAGTTTTTAAATTGCCCCTGCTGCTCGCTCCCAGTCCCCGCTGTATAAAGCCAGAGATAAGCCTTTTTAGGGGAACAAGCAGGTCATGATATGAGACCTCACCCTCGGACCCCAAAAAAAAAGTTACTAAAATCAGTGGAGATTTGTTATTGACATATATTGAAATTTGTGTTTTTTGAAGATTTTAATTTTGGAAATGACAATCTTTGTAGTGGAAAACTTTTTTTAAACCTCTCACATTTTTTGAGTATTTTGCGTTTTACTTAAAACTATTTTATGAATTTTTCATGTTTCAAAAACGTTTTTTGTATTTTAATTTAGTGTTGCTGGTCGTTAAAGTTTAACTGAAAATAACATAGTCTAGTAAACAATACGGGAATAGTTTGTAGTGTTTGTCAAGAGACTAAATGAAATTAATTAGAGAGGGGGCGAATTGATTCTAACGAATGAATTCTTTTAGAATTTCAGGAAAACTTTGGTTCGGAACGAAGTCGAACTTTGGGGTATTGGGGGTGAACGAAGTGTGCTATTATTGATAAAATGGTGCGAGCACATGGATTAAATGGGGCAAACACTCTGGGAGGAAGAAGGGCATAGCCTGATGAATGTCAGAGATGAAGCCCAAACAGGACCCGGGGGTTCTGGACGTCACCGACTAATAATCTGGGCGCGACGCCGGGGGTACAACCTCTCACGGCTCATCAGGGGAAAGGGCTGCCCGGTGATGCTCTATGAAGAATGATTTTTATATAGCGATTTTGTGGGGTGTCTCGCGTGTTAGGATGTTCTCTTAATGTTTATTTTTAAATTTTTTTGGGGTTTTGGTTTTGGAAACCCAGTGTGCGTCCACTGCAGTGTTTACATTCAATATCCAAGGGGATCTAAGCCATTTCCCTTGCTGTATTCATTTAAAGAAACGGGTTTTTTTAAAAATACAAATCCAAATTCTTTTTTGGTTGCTCAATTTTTATTGCGAAAATTTACATCGGGGTTAATTAAGCTTTGGTTTTGCGGGTGTGGTGTAAAAAATAAAACGTCTTTTTAAAAGCCAAAAATATAAAAATTTTTTTCCTGTACCCTAATTCACAAGGGGTTTAAATTTTAAAACGGGATCTCTTTTTGTGTGGCTAAAAAACACGAAATTGTAACACGTTTAACAAAGTTTACATTTTGTGGGCTCAATTTTTTGGGGCGCAATTTACACCCGGGGGTTTTAATTAAGCGTTGTTTTGCTGGGGTGCTGCAAAAAAACGTTTTTTTTCAACCCCAAAATATAAAAAATTTTTTCCTGTAGCCAAATTTTCAAAAGAAAAGGGTTTTAATTAAACTGTATTCTTTTTGGGTGTGGGTAAAAAACCGAAAATTGTAAAACGTTTCCCAAAGCTATAGTTTGTGCGGCCCCAACTTTGGCTAAAAATTTTACTTCGGGGGTTTAATTAAGCGTTGTTTTGGGGTTTGTGTGCCCCAAGAAAACCGTTTTTTTAAAACCCCCAAAAAATATATACTTTTTTCCCCTGTGCCTAATTAACAAGCAAAGGGTTTTAATTTTAAACTGTATCTCTTGTTGTGGGGTTTTTCGTAAAAAACAAAACAATTGAAAACCCGCTAAAAGTTCTATTTTGTGGGGCTAAAATTTTTTGGGGCGAAATTTTTACACCCCAGGGGTTAATTAAGCGTTGTTTTGTGGTTTTGCTGAAAAAAATAAACCGTTTTTTAAAAACCCCAAAATTATAAATTTTTCTGTCCCCTAATTCACAAGCAAAGGTTAATTAAAAAGTATCTCTTGTTGGGGTGGCGTAAAAAACACGCAATTGAAACACGCTACAAAGCTACTAGTTTGTGCGGCTAAATTTTCTTTGGCGAAATTTTACATCCGGGGGGTTAATTAAACGTTGTTTTGCTGGTGTGCTGACAAAAAAAAACCGTTTTTTTTTTCAACCCCAAAATATTACTTTTTTCCCGGGAGCCTAATTCTTGTGGGAAGGGTTTAAATTTAAACCCCTTTTGTGTTTTTAAAATTTAGTAAAAACACACAGTTTTTTTTAAAGGGACACTACAAAAAAATTTTTTTTCCGGCCTTTTAAAAATTTGGAGCCCCAATTTTTACCCAAGGGTTACCCAAGCTTTTTAAGGGGTTCTTTTTGGAGTCAAAAACGGGGTTATTTTTATCATATCCCGATATCATCATAAACAGTGTCTGTAAATTTTAGAAAAAAACAGTATGTCGACAGAGAGGGTGGCAGGCTTGCACCTGGGGGGGGCGTGGAACAAAATTCTGTAACGGGCCCCAGGTCCAGCACAGCAAGGGGAAGTCGCAGCAGGGGTCACTGGGTTTGAGGCCACAACTCCCGCTTTTCATCTAGCGGCCTTGTGTGTTTTCAGAAACCCCCAAGGGTTCTTGTTTGGTTGACAGGTCCCCTTTCCCCCAGATGAATCTAAAACCCCAAAGCAAGAGTCGGTGGGAACCTAGACACAACCATTAGTTGGCTTTGGCCCCGGGGAGGGGTCAGCGGCCCTCACCTTTTTCCACCCCGCCTGCCCCTTTCCGGTTCCTCGGGCCAGAGATCTACTATGTGGTTTTTGGTCAGCGCCATATTAGCGAGGTGAACAATTTGAGGGGGGCAGTACTTTTTATTTGGGCAGCGAAGAAAGGGGGCCAATATCAACTGCTTCTTGCAGTAGGCGGCAAAGTTTTGATGTGGAGAGTGGCATGGGAGGATTTTGGGAGGGGTTCGCCTCGGAAATTCCGGGGGGAGGGGTGATGAGGACGGGCAGGGATGTTTAAAACCCAAAAATTAGATGTGATGTAGCCGGGTGAGGCAAGGGCTTCATCACCCTTCAGGAGAAGGGGGGGGGCCCGGGCTTGCGCGTCAGGCAGCAGGAAAGCCGCAAGTGGGTGTGGGGCCCGTGAGTCAGCGGGTAGCGGGGCAGTGTGAGGTCGGGACCCCAAGGGGGCCACGGGGTAAAAAACCCCGTTTGCAGGCCCAGGAAAGTCCGGCACGGGGGCTCAGCGAGGGCAGCGGCGGCAGTAGTCACTCAGTGCGGGCGGTGGTGGTAAAATCCGATACTCGGGGGGGTTTTTTTGGCATTTCCTTTTTGAAAGACACCGGAGGAGCCAAAATAGGGGTTATATGTAGAAATTTTTTTGGGGCAGAAATTTGGAAGCGGGGCCCCAGGGGGGCTAACGTTGGCACCAGGGGCCCTGCGGTCAACCATGCGGGATAAACCTTTGCGGTGGCCTGGGAGAAAAAAGGCTCAGATGGGGGGGTCCATCCTGCCCGGCCCCCGGCAAAAGCAGAAACTGCAAGCGCCCAGTGGCAGCATGCCATTGCAGCCGGGCCCCCCAAAGGCTCCACCACCTCTGCAGAAGGGGGGCTGTTTCTTTTGACATCATTCCCGGCCCAGTGCTCCTGCTCCTCGTTTCCTTTTAGGCCAGCAGTCGTTCAGGGGGGAGGCGATTGCAAAGAGACAACAGTATGCGTCCAACCATCCAAAGGGTTTGGCAGCAGTGACCGTGCTCCTGTCAAGTTGTTGGTATTGCGGGTCCCCCCCTTTCCAAATGGGGGATCTGCCCCAAATTTTCAGAGAACTAATGGTTGTCCCGGGCCCCGAGATGAAGATTTCCCAAGCCGTAATTTTTTTTCCCAAAAAGGGGCAGTACCAGATTTCAAATATGTGAACAGAAGGGGGGGTCAGTCCTTGAGCTTTTTTGGGTTTTTTTCCCAAAGGGTTTGCAGGGCCAGTGCGGACGTCTGGAGCTGTAACTACGGTCAGGGCCAGAACATGCCCTTTTTAGGGCCCACTGGGTGAAGTGCTTCCGGGCCCGGGGCCCCAACAAATTGGACAGGGGGACGCCCCCCTTTCCCTCCTTTCCCACGTTGTCAAATTCCCCCCCTCCCCCCCCCTGCCCCCAAAATTTTGCCCGCCCCCCACCCCCCCTCCCCCCCCCCCCCACCACCACCACCGCCTCCCAAGTACTGCCCCATAAATACCACAGTGTAGGGCCATCAGCGGTTTTCCCCGGCAGTTTTAAACCGGGTTTGCCTCGGCGAACGAAGTCCCCACAGGGGGGAAAAAACTGCTCCGCGTCATGCAGCAAAAAAAATCGAGGGTGGGGGCTTTTCCCCCAACTGAAATCAGAACCATGGTGAGGAAATGGGGGAACATGGTTTTCCGCGCTGCATGAGGAGAGTGGCCCTGCGCCCTGCAGGGGCGCAAAGTTTTAAATTGGGTTTGTAAAAAGGTTCTGAAGTTTTAAAAAGATTTTCAAAACTTTCGGGGAAAAGGGCCCAGGAAAAACTGTGCATGATTTTAAACCTTTCCCGTACAAACCCGGGGAACCCCCTCTTGAGTTGAAAGCGCGACGGCCCTCCCAAAACCACACTTGATATGCGATTTTTCCCAAACCCCCCTGGAAATTTTCCCCGGGGGCTTCCCCTTTTTTTGGGGGCCCCGACTTTTAAACAGAAAAAGGCCCTTTAAGTTTTTTGATGACCCAGGCAGACAGAAGTACTCCCCTGTGTAACTTTGATGTCAGCCAGTGGCGTCTGCGTGAAAAACCTCCCGTTTGTTGAGGCCTTTCGGGGAAAGGGGGACGTTTTTTGGGTCAGTTGCCGGGGACTACGGGAGGGAAAAACCCTTTATTCCACTGCTTCTTTTCCTGGAACAGATGTGAAAAATCTGTCTGGGGGGGACTGGAGGAGTGGCGATTTACATTCGTGGCCAAATGAGCCCGGGGGGGGGACTAAAATGGAGGAGGAGGAGGAGGAAAATGGGAGCAAAAAGGGCTTTTGTCTGGGGGAAATAAAGGGTTTTTCTCCAGGTGAAAAAGAGGGAGGACCCGGGAGAAGATGGAGGAGGTGGATGGAGAGAGGAAGAAAAGGCAGATCCCCCCCAAGCACCGGGGGCAGTATACAGTGGAAATGGGGCAGGGAGCCCCTGGGAAAGTCATTGTATAGTTTGGCCCCGAGCATGCTTATTTCCCGGGTAGGGGGCACCCGAATAGCCCAGCACCCGGCAGAGGGATGACTTCGGGGCTCTCCCCCCTTTATTGGACCCCGCTCCCCGGCCCAAAAAGGGGGAGCTTTTTTCCGGGCTATTGGGGGGAAGAAAAAACTAAAATTTTACTATAGGGAAATCCCCGAAATTTTCATTTTGGCCCGTGCCTATTTTGCGGCATCGTCCTCCTCTGACGGGTTTTCTGCCCGGGGGGGGGTTCCCCCGCGTCCCTACTGCTGCCGGGTGGGGGGGAAAAGGGGGGGGGGGGGCTTAGGAGCAGTACCAGCTCCATCAGTAGTAACCTAAGTTTTGGAGTCACTGAAAGAGCAGCTTCCTTCACCCCCCTAGTGAGGAGGGCAGTCGCCGCAGCGCAGCGGAAACCCGAGCAGTCCCCGAAAACCCAAAGGTTGGGCCTAAATTGGCAGCACTCTGGGCCCCTCAGTTTGAAAAATTTCCCCTGGACTAATGGGCAGCCCAAACTGGTGTTGGGGCCGAAAAATTTTCGAGTTTGCAGTGGAGAAGCTGTCTTGCCGGGCCCGTAAGGGGGGTATCAGAGCGGGTGCGGCCGGGGGGGGGGGGGGGGGCCAAGGGTTTCCCAAGGGAACCCACTTGTCCCCCAGGGAAAATTTTGGGAAAAGGGCTGGAAACCCTTTTTTCCCGATGAAAACAGGCGTGGATCGGCCAGGATTTTCCCCACAACCCAATTTCCTTAGGCGTCGTCCCGGGGTTAAATACCTTTCCTCCGCCACTATTTGATGCCGCCCCCTGCCTTGCCCCACATTGTGACAGTTTCTCCAAAATTTCCTAACCCCCATCTTTACCAGGGACTTGGGTATTGCCACCACCTAACACTCTTTTCAATGTGCATCTAGGGCCTCATGCTGTGCTGGGTTGCTGTTGCCCTGGAAATCCCACTGTGTTTATTGTGCCCCCTCTTTAAACCCTTTTTGCTGCTGTGGCTGCTGCCCTTTCCTCCCAGTGGGTCATTTTGCCACTGCCTGGGGGTCATTTGCTGCCCGCCGTGACCCCCGCTCTCAGTCTTGTGCACTCTGTGGTTCCTCCTGTTTTGCCCCCCTCCCGAAATGTCATTTTTGGGGGACTCTTTGACCTCATGTGCTGCTGTGACTCCTTTCCCTTTCCCCCCAGGTGTGTTTATTGTGCCCCTGCGTGACCTCTTTCTGCTGCCGCCTGTGACCTCCCTTCTCATTTATTTTTGCCTTTTTGTGGTTACTCCTGTTTTTTCCCCCTCCAGAAAAGTAATTTTTGCCAAAGCCTGATTTCATTTCTGTGCCCGTCGTGACCTCCCCAAATGTGTTTATTGTGCCCCTCTGTGGCCTAAAAATGTTTTTTTCCGTTTCCCGAATGTAAATTTTGCCCCTGGGCCCGAAACCCCATTTTGCTGCCGCCGTTTACCTTCCCCACTGTGTTTATTGTGGGCCTCTCTGTGGCCCCATTTTTGTTTTGCCCCCTCCAGAATGTCATTGTGCCAATGGCCGATTTCTTTTGCTGCCGCGGGGACCTTTACACTGTGTGATTGTGGCCACTGTTTTGGCCCAATATGTTTTGCCCCTTTAAAAATTTTCATTTTGCCCCTGCCGACCTCAAATTCTGCTCGCCGTGACCTTCCCCTTCAGTCCTTTTTGCCACTCTTTTGGGGTTCCTCGGGTTTTGCCACCTCCAGAATGGGCTTGTGCCCTGCCGATTTCTGCTGTGTTTTGGGTGGGCCCCGGGCACCTCCACACTCTGCCTAATGTTGCCACCCGGGGCTTCAGCTTGTTTTTTTCCGCCTTTCTCTGGCTTTGACTTTTTCAGGCCCACATTCCCCCTTGAGTTTTTTGGTCCCGTTTTGCCCTCTTAAAATTTCCCCGGGTTTTATGTGAAGCGATTCTAAAAAGCGGAGGCAGGGCAAACTGGGTGTCATATAAAACCCCAACATTGTAAAGAAAGACCAAAACCCAAATCCCTTTTGCCAAAATTTAAAAATGGGACAAGTTTTACAAACACCCTGCAGGCTCTTGTGCAGCCCCCGGAAATTTGCGCTTTTTTAAGCGAATTCCCGTCCCCGGAAAATTTAAATTTGGACCCCGAATTATTTTTGTCGGGAAAAAAGGCGAAAATGACCGGGGGAAAAACGAATTTTTGAGAAAATTTTGCCCCAAACTCTAGTTTTTAATTTATTTTCTTTTTTCCATTACCCGTTTTGTTTAAAATCAATATCAGTTTCACTGATTTTTCTTATAATAACCTTAATGTTGATTTTTTTTCTCAATTGTATGAATTATTCTTTCTATTTTAAAGAATATTATTTCAGTTGTGCAACATCATTTCTTTAGGGACCTTGTTACGGGTTAATTTATTCTCAGATGATTTAGTAAAATTTTTCCCATAAATTGGGGTAGGGAAAATTTTTTAATATATTTGGGGAAGAACAACTTCCCGAAAGTGAAGATTCATGTATTCTTATTTTTGGGAAAACATTTATACTTTCTTGGTCAGTGATGAATTGTTTTATTCTCAACTATGTAACCTTGTAGAGCTCATTTTTATTTTTTTTTTATTCTTATCGAACACAGTTCTGGCTTTTATAGCACAAGATGGGGGCATTATTATCATATTTGGTATTCTTTAACCCTTTCCTTTTAAAACAGCTTGCAACCTACAAGTCTTTAAAAGTGTGGGTTGTAAAATTGACCAAAAACCCCTAGGGGGGCTTTTGACTATATCCCCCCAGGTTTTATATTTTAGGAGTCTATGTAATGTTTTTTATCCATAAATTTTTGACCCCTTGACCTTTGGGTTTAATAGGTTTTAATTCTCTGTTTTGTTGGCTTGTTTCTGCATACAAACAAGGTGAGGTCCTTTGATCATACTGTACAAATATTTTAAAGTACAAAGAGAAGTTAAAAAAAAAAAGGGATCGGGGGATAGGTTAAAAGGGTTTTCGTTTGGATCATAAAAATTTTCCCCCTTTCCCAAATCTATTTTCAGGTCATGTCGAAGAACATAGTGCCTGCTTAGATAACCCATACCATCTGGCAATATCACTATCACTAAATCCAACGTACAAAACAAAACAAAACAGCCTTCGACTTAAACATCTTGAACTGTATAAAATGTAATCTAGACCAACCCTCTGGTCTTTTCAGAACTAATCCATCAAGAGAAAAATCTGTCTTCAAGTGTATCCCATTCATCATCCGTAAAATAAGGTTTATGGTTGAAGAAAAGAAACTTTTTTTTCAAGCATAGTGTTTATGACATTCATTTAAAAAAAAATATTAACATCATGAAGGCCCATCTAGAATGTGAACTCCAAGTATTGCCCATATAATATGACCATGTGATCTTTAAAATCCTACATGTTTTAAACCAATAAAATGTTAATTTTAAAGGTAAAGGATAGATATTGTACAATCCTCACTAAGGACACTTATAACTAGTCAACATGAGTATATTTCATATTTTCCAAAAAATATTTACAATCTCCTTCAAAAGGTTTCTACCTGTGATCGCAGTCTGAGATCCTGTATTGTTATCAACATTATCATTTGATCTTTGAAATTAAACATTTTGGTTCTTTTTGAGTTTTAATTATTAGAAATTTAAGATGAGTCATAACGAAATGGAAATAGACAACTTGACATTTGTAGACGGTTTCAACCTTTTGGGTATCACTGATGCACCAGATCTTCAGATCTGCCTCTTCATGATTTTTCTTATGTTTTATCTGTTCAATTTATCAGGAAATTTCTGTATTGTTCTTCTTGTTAGTATTGAGCACAGTCTATACAAACCAATGTATTTCTTCTTGGGTAATCTTTCAATCTTGGATATCTTCTACTCAACCACTACTGTACCCAAGATGCTATCTGGCTTACTTGTAGGTGACAAGAGAATATCTGTCTTTGGTTGTATAGCACAACTCCACTTCTTTCACTTTTTGGGAAGCACTGAGGCCCTTCTTCTGACTTCAATGTCTTACGATAGATATGTTGCCATTTGTAACCCTCTGAGATACCATGTCCTTATGGGAAGAACATCTTGTGTTCAGTTGGCCTCCAGCTGCTGGTTGATTGGATTTTTTTATTCAGTTTTGCAAACAATTATAACTTTTAGGTTGCCATATTGTAACAAAAAGCAAGTTACACATTTCTATTGTGACATAAAACCTGTTCTAAAACTAGCCTGTGCAGATACCAAGCAAAGTGAACTTCTAGTATCAGGTATTTTTGCCCTACTGTCTGTCAGTACATTTTCATTGATCATTGTGTCCTATATGTACATTAGAAGCCATCTTCTGAACATCCTATCAAATCAAGAGAGGCGCAAGGCCTTCTCCACTTGTACGTCTCACATCACAGTTGTTTCTTTGTATATTGGAACAGCGATGTGTATGTACCTGGGTCCAACCACACAGAGCTCACTGGAACAAAACAGAATTAGTGCCATATTGGTTACAGTTATTACTCCAGCAGTAAATCCTCTTATTTATACCCTGAGAAACAAAGAAGTGAAGAAGTCTCTTCAAAGATTATTGGCTCAAAAAAAAAGGGTTTTGCAAAAATTCTATTTAAAATGAAATAAAACCTTTTTAAAAAATTTGGGGGAAACTGGAAACCCGAGGAAAAAATTGAAAATTTTTTTTGCCCGAATTGTAGTTTTTAAAAAAATTTAATTGGGAAAATACTGTTTTAAATTTCACGAGGGGGCAAGGATTTTTTTACAACCCCCCCCTTTTTTCAATAAAATGAAATTTTAAAATGTTTGTGAAAACATTTTTAAATTTTAAATAATGGTTTTTTTTCTTTTGGGGGAAACAAACTTAATTTTAAATAAATTTTTTTTAAGGGTTTTTGGGTTTGGGGTATGTAAGCAAAAATTTTTGGGGCCGGCACAAAACCCCGGGTTTAAATTAAAAAGGGGGGTTCCCCACTGCAAAGATTAACCCTTTTTAAAATGTTTGGGGGTAGTGTTGGGGGCAAATTTAAAAATCGAAAAGTTGGGGAAAACGGAAAGGTTTTTTTTGGTTTATCGGAAATTTTTCCCCTTTACGCGTAATTTTGGTAGAATCTGCCCATTTAAACTTTACTAAAACGTGCCATTTTTCCCGCGCTTTCCCGTCCCTTTTGGCGGGGCCCGCAAAATCACTTAGGGCAAAGAGGGGGGGAGGGGGTGGCGGGCGGGGCCCTTGGGCTGTGATTTTTGTTTTGGTTTTTTGATTGGCTGGAAAAAAAACAATGACCCCGGGTTTTAAAATAGAACAACCCTTTCCCGTTCAGCATCAGTGTTCAGTGTGGGTTTATAAGAGCAGGAGTGTGTTAGCTTTCTCCTCAATACACTCGGTTTAAAACAGTTTTTTTTTTTGTTCAAAACAGACAAAATATGGGTTTTAGCTTTTGAACATAAGGAAAAAAAACATAGGTAATTAGAAAATTTTAGTTTTAGTTATTTGGCTGAGACTTTTTAGAGAAGCCCTCTTTTCGTGTACAAGCCCGGGGGGGGAGGGCGAAAGGGGTGCCCGGGGAACCAGGGGCAGACCCGGGGAGGCCCCTTTTAAAAAAAGAGAGTATTTTTTTGCGCCAAAATGCTTTGAACCCGCCCTTTAAAATGGGGGGGGGGGGGGGGGGGTTTTTTTTCCTTTTTTGGCAAAATTTTTGGGAAATAGTACCTTAAATTTTGGCAGCCCAGTTTTGGGGTTTAAAGGGGGCTTTTCCCTTGTACTTTCATTCGGGATAAAGAAAATTTTTATTGAAACTAAAGGGGTTTTGTCATAGGGTTTCAAAAAAACCAAACCTTTTTAAATTTTCCCCCTTTCACGATTTAAAATTTTTTTTTTTTTCAGTTTTGTGCGGGGCCCCGTTTTTTTTTCAAAGAACCCCCAAAAGAAAATTCCCTTTGGCCCCCCTTTCCCCAAAAACCAACCCCCCAGGATATTCTAGTGGGAAAACCCCCTTTTTAAAATCTTACCCCCAATTTAAAAAGGTTTTTTTCACTTTTTTGGGGCAGGGGAAAATTTTTTTTAAAAGCCCCCCCCGACCTTTCCCCAAAGGAACAGAAAAATTTTCATAATTTTTGTTCTTTTTTTGGGCAAAAACCCCCCCTTTTTTTTATCCGTTAACCCCAAAAAAAAAAATTAAATTTTTTTCCTTTTGGTGCCCTTTTTAAAAAAAAACCCCCCCCGAAATTTCCAATTTGGAAAAAAGAAAAAAATTTTCTAATAATTGCTTTTGGGAAATTTTATAGGTGGGAAAAAAAACCCCCTTTTTTTATCCCTACCATTTTTAAAAAAGTTTTTTTTTCACTTTGGGCCCCAGCCCCGTTTTTGGGTTAAAATTTTGGGTTTCAAAAATTTTGAAGGGTTCCTGGGCGATTTTCTTTTGCAAAAACCCCCCGTTTTTTTATCCTTTAACTTTTTAAAAATTTCTGGGAAAATTTCACGTGGGCGGCCATGGTTTTTTTTTTAAATAGCCACGGGTTTTAAAACAATTTTTGATAGAAACATTTTTTTTTAGCAACTGTTCTCGTTTTTTCTTTTCTGCAAAAAAAAACCCCAAATTTTCTCCCTTCCGGTAACCCTTTTGAATAGTTTTATTGTCCCTCGGGGGAAAAACTCCCGTTTGGTGGGTTAAAAAGCGCACCTTTTTTATGAATTTTGTTGAAAATCAAATTTATTTAGTCCTACGGGGCAGTTTTAAATCCCCGGGCTGAAGGGAAGAACACTGTTTTATTTTTTCTTTCGGTTTTTCCCCCCAAGGGCCACATTTTTAAAAGGGGAATTCCCCCAAAAACATTTTCCCCGTTTCTAATTTTCCCAGTTGGGGGTAGGAAAAATTTTTAAGGAATTTTTAAAAAATAGTTGGGGATTTTTCCCTTTTTTAAAAAGGGGGACTGTCAAAAACTCTTCCTACCTTCTTTAAATTTTTTTTCTTCTGAACAAGAAGGGAAAAAAGCAGGGGTAAGCGAGCAAAAGAGGGGGGTTTAGGGGCATGGGGGGAAAGGTTTCGAAAGAAGGTTTCCCCCTTCCAGTGCTGGGGGGAAACAACGGGAAGCCCCGCGGGTTCCCTCCCGTTTCAGGGGGCCGTGGGGGCCCCTCCTTTTGCTTGGGGCAGGGCCCCCCGTGAAATTTTCAGTAACGAAAAAGCGTCGCCAATCTGGGGTTTTTCAGTTTGGTTTTTAAAGCAATTTCATCCCCGCAAATTCCCAACCCCCTTTGTCCTCCCCAAACACGGGCCACAAAAAGTCGGGCATTACATTTTTTAGCATCCATTCCAAAATGAAGCCAAGGGAGCACAAGTGCCAAAAATCGGTTTGGACCCAACCCCTGTGGATAATCCTTTTTCTGAAAACCCTTTTGATGACAAAAAAGGGGGTTTTGGGTCAGAAAAAGGGAAAGTTAAAAAATCAAAAAGGCCCCAAAAAGGAAAGAAATTTTTTCCCGCTCTGAAAGCCCAGCTATGATGCCAATTTAAGGGGGGAGAAAGGGAGCCGGTTTAAAAAGGCAAAAATCCCGGGCGGCGGAAAACGCCTTGCAGGGGGCCTGTTTGGGGTTTTAGCCCGCAGCTTCCGGGGTGCAGGGAAAGCAGGACGAGGAAGTCACCTGGGCTTTATTTTAGATGGGGATAAAATTTTCGGACCAAAAGTGGTCCTTTTCCAAGGAAAATTTTCTTGTAGCGCCTTTTTTCATGGCGAGGGGGGGAAGACGATGGGGTTTTTGGGAGTATGGCTTCCCCCCCTCAAAAAAAAAAAAAAGGGGGGGTCGAGAATCCGCTGTATGAATTTTTGCCCGCCCCCGAAACCCGCGGAAAAACCCGGCTCCTCGCTTATTTGCCATCGAAAAAGTCCAAGGGCCCCCTCAAGGGCCCGGGCCCTTTTTGGCAAACCCCCTGATTCACCCCGCGATTGTTTTAAATGGGGCCCCTTTGCTGTAAACCATTTAGTAGAGGGAAAAAAAATCTTTTGGGTTTAAAAACCCCCACCAAAAATGGGCTAGTCACACGCACGAAATTTCAAAGAGTTGGGAAAAGGGGGGGGAAAAACTTTGGGCCCAAAAAAAGGGGGCCCCACCGATTGCCCCGGGGCTTCCAGCCCCTGTTCCCCCACCCTCTGTCTCCCCCCTCCTCCTCAAACCGCTACCACCAAGCGTTTTTTCAGCTTTCCCATGTCTTTTAAGGGGTCCCGATCAGGAAAACAACCTCCCCTTTTCCCGCCTCCACCATCGGCCCCAGTTTTCCCACCAGCACCAAACCCAAAAAACCCCTGCTACCCCCCTTTTTTTTCCACCAAGGTTTGGAAAGACCTAAAATGGGCCCTACAGTTGGGGCCCTTTTAGCAGGGGCCCCCCTTCTGTTTACCAGGGTTTGGGAAACAGAAAAAAAAAATTTAAAAACCCCAAAAAAATCCCAAAAACCAAAAACCCCGGGAAAGTGGGATTTTCCCCGGCTTTTTTTGGGCCCTTGGGAAAAAGGGTTTCCCCTTTTCCGGGGTTTTTGGGGGACACAGATGGATTCCGGGCCCATTTATTTTGGGCCCCCCGCCTGCCCCCAATACCAAGAGCGACAGGCCCTTTTTTTGCCAAAAAAAACCTCCCTTTCCCTGGGGCCCCCCACATTTTTAAACTTTAAAAATTTTAAGCGCCTTGTCTTTCTCTGTGTCCGGAAAAATCCCATTTTGACCACTGGAAAAAAAATCGAATAAAGCACGGGCCAAGGCCGCTAAAATTGCTGTGACAGGCCCCACTTGGGGGGAGCTGGGTTGATGTTTCTTGGTTTGGGGATGGTGGGCCCCTCAGGCTCGGGGACGCTTTTTCAAAAAAAAACAGGGGAAAGGTTTTCAAGGGTTTTTTTTCCCCCCCGGGGCCTCTGGGGGGCATCACAAAGCCCAGAAAAAACCAGGGCCCTGTTTAAATTAAACTGTCTTGGGGACCTTCAACACCCCAGGGGTGTTGGGGCGGCTCTTTCCCCAAAAGAGACCGACGCTGGTTGGGGGGGCAAGAAACCTTTTGACAGGGGAAAGGGTGGTGTGCGATAAAAAGGTCCCAAAAACTCTGACCGTCCCAGGATCGGTAGGGGTGGGAGCACATCCCTTGCCCGGCCAACCTTTTTCATTTAAAACCTTTTCATCCCAAAAAAATTTCCCAATGCGCTAAACCCCCGGGGGCTGGACTGCCCGCTGAGGGAAGGGGTCGAGGTCTGAGTTCGGGAAATTCCGCCGTTTGCAAACCCCCCTTGTCCCGCCCCGGCTGCCGTTGCAGGTCCCGCTCGGGGCCTTCCCGTCAGGGCGGGCTTTTATTGTTGATGTTGGGGGAAAAACCCCTGGGGAAATTCCCCCCTTTCCCCAATTTCTTCCCCGCGATTGTTGGGGAGCATCCCCAATGCCCCCTAAATATACGAAAATGGGCACATTTCCGACAAACAGCGGTGTGGGGCCTTTGGGGGGTTTTGGGGGGCCACCGAGAGGTTTGGGGGCCCGGGTTTAAAGAAACTCGGGACCATCCTTGCCCGTTTTGAAGAAGGGCCCCCAAAAAGGGGGAAGGGGGGATTTTTTGCCCCTTTTCAGCATGGGCCCTTTTTAAAGATTGAGGGTTTTTTTCGATTTTTGGGCCCCTCCCGAAACATTTAGTTCAAAACCCGCGCGGAGGAGGAGAAAGGGACAAAAGATGCAGGGCCCCGGAAACCTTTTCCCCCCTTTGGTTTGGGGCTTTCCCCCCAAAAACCCCCCAGTTTTACAATTTTTAAAACGGGATTCATTAGGCAGCGGTTTTTAGGGTCCGGGGTAAAGGGAAGGGGGAAACCGGGCCCCAGCTCTCAGGGTGATCATCTGAGGAAGTCCCGGGCTGGGTTAAAACGGGGCCCGGGGGAAGCGGGGGGGGGAGGAAATTTCCCGGACACCGAAAAGTTTAAACCGGGGCATCCCCCCCTTGGAAAAAGGTTGGTGCGAAAAATTGAGGTTTTTAGGAGGGGAAAATAAGAAAAAAATCAGTTTTCTATTCCCCCCGGGGCCCCGAGGCCCTTGGGGGGGAAACAAGGCCCCTTAAACTCCACAAAAGTGCTTGGATGCCCCCATTTTTTCCAACATTTATGCACGCATTAAAGGGCCCTTTAAAAAGAAAACCAGTTTTTGGGGGGGCCCCCTCCTCGATCCCCCGGTTTCAAAACAAAAGTCAGCCCTTTCCCTTTCCCCCCACCCAAAATTTGAGAGTTAAAAATTTCCCGGAAATGGAACCTTGCTGAAGGATTAAAAAAGGGGGACATTTGTTGTGTCTGCTTCCCCCGGGTTTTTTCAAATGTCATGGGGAAAAAAAAAGTCAACAAAGGGTTGGGCAGCAAATTTGGTGCCCAAATAAAACCCCAAACGGCGCACAAGGGGGGGGCAAAAGGGGCAGAAATTTTTTTAAAGGGGGGACCCTGGGGAATCTTTATTTTTTCCACCCCAAAAAACGCCCCTGGTAAAGCCCGGGGGACACATAAAAACCCACAGAGAAAAGGCTTAAGTTCCCTGGAGGGACGGGGCAAACTGCGGCTCAAAAACCAAAGTTTTTGGATGGTTTTTTCCCGGGCCCCCAATCGGGCCCTTTTGGGTATTTCCCCCCTGGATGAAAGGGTTTTCCCGGGGCCCCGCTCCCCCATGCCATAAAGGGGGTTTTCCCGCCCCCGCCCCCGAATACCTTTAGCGGCCCTTTAGGGAACGGGGGAGGAGTCATTATAAAACAAAAAACATCCGGGTTTCCCCGGGGTTTAAGGGATCGTTGACTTTCCCTTTTAAGATGGGAATTTAGGCCCTGGGTCTCTGATGTTGTGGGGGCCCCCAAATTTCCGAGGTCCCCCGATTAGTTTTTTCCGGTCTTAAAAATTCACATTCCTCTTCCCCCAAAAAAATGGGCCCCCCTTGGGAAAAATTTTTTTTTTTTTTAAAATGATCTTTTTTTTAAAAGCAAATTTTTTTTTCAGTTCCCCCCAAAAATCTTTTGGGTGGTTTTTTGCGGTTTTAGGAAAACTGGGAAAAGGGCAACCCAAAGGGTTTTTTGACAAAAAAAATTTTTCCCTTTTACTCACTTTATCTTTTTGGGTTTTGGGGTTTTTGGTGGCCCGTGGATAAAAAGCCCTTTTAAACATGTTTCCTTTTAAAAAAAGGGAAAATTTTGGGTTCCCAAGGGCATTTTTTCCCCCCAATTTTTTAAATAATGCTGAGAAATCAAAATTTTATAAATTTTTTTTTGGGGGGATGTTGCTGTGGGGAAAAAGCTTTAATCATGGTTTTTTTTGGAAAAAAGAAAAAAGGGGGCCTCTTTAAATGGCATTTTTTCCTCCAATTTTTTAAAAAGTGGCTGAGAAGTATTTTTTTTTTAATTTTTTGGGGTTTATGCTGCTTTGGGAAAACAGCAATTTCTAAAAAGGTTTTCCCAAATTTTAAAAAAAATTTTGGTTTTTAAACCCGGGGCATTTTGTTTTTTTCACAATTGTCAAGAGTGGTCAAAAAGTCATTTTTTTTGAATTTTTGGGGGCATTTTGCGTGAAAAAGCAAATATTTTCTTTCAAGGTTTCCCATTTTTAAAAAAAAAGTTTTTTTTTTTTTTTCATCAACATTTTTTTCTTCCCAAAAGTCAACAGGTTTGGTCCCCGGGTGAGTTTTGAAAAAAAATGGGGGGATTTGGGGCTGTCCCAAAAAAAGGAATGGGTAGGACAAGTTAAAAGGGGGCACATAAAACAAAATGACTTGGTTTTTTTTCAAGATTTTTTAAAAAATAGCTTTGGCCAAACCCTGTATTTAGACAACCCCTTTAAAAAAAAATTAAAAAAAAAAGAGAAACAAAAGGGGCGGGTGGGATTCCCCCTATTTTAAAAAATGTTTTTTTTTCCCAGTATTAAAAATACCCAAAAAACTTGCATGCCAAAAAATAGCTGATACAAAAATTTCCCCCTGAATCTACAAGGGGGGGTACAGGAAGAAATGGGAAAAGATGTCGGTTAAACCCCGGGACAGGTAAGTTAGTGTCCATTTTTAAAAAAAATGGGTGTTGAAAGAAATCCTTTTTTTTGGAAATTTTTTTAATTTTTTGGGTCAGACAGGTTTAAAAGGTTTATTTTGTGGTCCCAAACCCGGTATAGTCAATGTCCAGTTCAAAAATAAAATGGTTTGGGTTTAAAGGGCTCCCTTTTTCTCCGGCAAATTTTTAAAATTTTGGGGGCATTTAGGTTTTTGGGGGTCATGCTGTGGCCCCGACAGGTTAGTCAAAAATTTCCCGTTCCCGCTTAAAAAGGGTTTTTGAAAAAAAATCCTTTTTTCCCCCACTTTTTTTAATTTTGTGGTTTAGACAGGTTTTTAAAGGTTTATAATTAGAGATGGGCGGAAATTGTTTTTAAGGAAGTGGGGAAATTTTTTTAGAAATTTTAGGAAAAAAATTTTGGTTCTGAACGGAAAATCAAGTTTGGGGGACCCTTTTGGGTTAACGGAAAATGTGCTTTTTATTGATAAAAAAGGGGTGCGAGGGAATGGCGGGTACATGGGGCAAAGCCCCCTGGGAGGGAAAAAGGGGAATTTCCTGCATGACATGGCAGAGGTGAAGCCCCAACAGGAGGGGCCGGCGGGAAATTTTGTGAGCCCCACCGCCCCCTAAAATAAGTTCCCCGGGGCGCCTGGAGCTCATAATGCTCCCCATTTTCCCGAACAGGGGAAAAAGGGGCTGCCCCGGCTGATAAAACTCTTACTGAAGGGGAAATTTATTTTTAATTTTAAACGATTTCTGTTGGGGGGGTTTTTTAAACTTGTTCAGAGGAAGTTTTTTAAATGTTCTATTTTTAAAATTTTTTTTGGGGATTTGGGTCTGAAATCCAGTGTGGTCCACTGCACTGCTTACTTTCAATATCCAAGTGGGATCAAGCCAGTTCCTGTGTATTCATTTAAAGAAAAAGCTTTTTTTTTTCAATACAAATCCCACTTTCATTTGGCTGCTAAATTTTCTTTTTGCGCAATTTACATCCAGGGTTAATTTAAGGTTTTTTTGCGGTTTGTGCCCCCAAAAAACCCGTCTTTTTCACGCCAAAATTTTAAAAATTTTTCTGTACCCAAATTTCAAAACCCAAAGGTAAATTACAATGATCTCTTTTTGTGGGGCCGTAAAAAAAAAGAAATTTTAAAAACAGTACAAAGCTATTATTTTTGGGGGCTCTTTTCTTTGGCGCAATTCTCCCAGGGGTTAATTAAGCTTGTTTTGCTGGTGTGGGACAAAAAAAAACCCTTTTTTTTCAACGCCAAAATATTAATTTTTTTCCTGTAGCCAAATTTTCACAAGAAAAAGGTTAATTACAACGATCTTTTGTTGTGCTTAAAAAAAACCCCCAATTGTAACAGCAAAAAACTACTATTTGTTGGGCTCAATTCTTTGGGAAATTTTTACATCCGGGGGTTAATTAAGCTTTTGTTTTGCTGGTGTGCTGCCCCAAAAAAACCGTCTTTTAAACCCAAAATATTAATTTTTCCTGTCCCAAATTTCAGGCCCGAAGGTAATTTTAACCCTGTTTGTGCTTTTAAATTTAGTAAAACACACAGTGTTTTTAAAGAACATACAAGTAAATTTTTTTCCTGCCTTTTGGGGTGGACGAAAATTTATACCCGGGGGTTTCCCCAGTTTTTACTGGGTTCTTTTTGGAGAAAAAACAGGGTTTTTTTATATTACAGTTTCATACAAACAGTGTCTTACATTTTAGAAACAAACAGAAAGTCAGACAGAGAGGGGCAGGCTTGCACCTGCGAGTGGCAGGGGCAAAACTTCCGGAACGGCCCAGGTTGCAGCACAGCAAGGGGACGTCCAGCAGGGGTCACTCGGTAGGGGCCAAAACTCCGCTTTATTTTAGTGCGTGTGTTTTCAGAAAACCCAAAAAGGTTTTTTTGATTGGTTGACTAGGTCATCCTCTTCCTCCCAGATGGGCATCTGACAACCCCAGCCCCAAAAGTCGGGGGGAACCCAGACACAACCCTTATTTGGGGATGGCCCGGGGGGCGGGGGCAGCGGCCCTACCTTCTCAGCCCCCTTCCCCTCCCGGGTTCCCCCGCCGAGATTACATGTGGTCTGGGCTCGCGCCATATATACGAGGATGAACAATTTTGAGGAGGGGAGGGGCAGGGGGGCTCTTGCAGCAAAAAAATGGGGCCAAATATCCCCCGCTTTTTGCGTAGGCGGCAAAGTATAGAGTGGAGAGTGGCATGGGGAGGTATGTTGTGAGAGGTCAGCCTCGGGATACCAAAAAACCGTTTGAGGGGCAGCGTGACGATGAAACACAAATAGATGAGAAGTACCGCCCACTTGGGAGCCGGGGGGAGGCAAGGGCTTTTACTCGTCAGGAGAAGGGGGCGTGGGGTTTTGGGGTCAGGGGAGCAGCGCAGCCCCAAGTGGGGTTGTGGGCCCCTGAGTCAGCAGGATAGCACATGTGAGGTCGGGAGCCAAAAACGGGCCCCGGGGTAAAAACCCCTTCGCAGTCCCAAGAAAGTAGCGGGACGGGGGCCCGCGAGGCAGCG
>JAODAL010052404.1:0-26004 GCA_025379985.1 Phyllomedusa bahiana
GGGGTTTTTTCCAAGATTTTTTTAAAAACCTCCCTGCCACTGTCCTAAAATAGAAAATTACACCGTACTTGCCTCTCCCATCATGACCACTCCAGTCTCCCACTTCCCCCTCCGTCCCTCACTGATATCACGTTCATGAATCGTATGATGCTGCAGCCAATCACTGAGTTCCATAGTCACATGATGTCCATGCAGTCATGTGACCACAGAGATCAGTGATTAGCTGCAGGATCATGTGATCCATGACCGTGACATCATCAGTGAGGGACGGGGGGGCCACTCTTTATTGTGCTCTTCTGCATAGGGAAGCCTATGAGACTAAATTTCTTTACAGGGGGAAAAAAAGCATACTGGTGTATACCCTCTGGCGGAGGCAAAAAGGACACACTTTGGCATACAGTGGTGCATTGGAGCCTATGAACAGGATGGAGTATAATTCACTAAATACTCCTGGATTATTATTTTTTAATATAACCAAAATCGAGAGGTCAATAAAGCCTTCGCTATACAGTCACGAGCACAAGTTTTCCATAGAAAATATCTTTTTGATGCCAAGTTGTTGTTTTTTAAATTTATCCAAGAAAATATCTAACCCCTTAATGACCACCCACCGACTTTTGACGTCGGCTGGTGCAGGTCATTCGTCTACAGCGGCGTCTTTTTGGCGGCGCTGCAGACATCGGGATTTTAACCCTTTGATTGCGGTGGATCGTCACCGCAGCACAATCAAAGGGTTCCCCTGCTCTGTCTGATGATCGGAACACCCGGTGACCCGACAGAGCCCGGGGAACAGCTGCACAGTCGGCCCTGGGGACCTACAGTGGCCCCAGGGCTGTCTGTATAACACGCCAGTGACCAGGACAGACTGTGTGCTGTCCTGATCACTGCCTGTGCCCAGACTGACACAGATTATAATGTACTAGCTTATATGAATATCCCAAATTTACATTACGAAGTGTGTAAAAAAAAAAATAAAAAAAAAAAAATGAGGTAAAAAAAAAAAAAAAAAAAAAAATTGAAACAGTTCTCCCCTCAGGGGATTAAAAAAAAAATGAATAAAAAAATAAGTAAAATAAAAAATTTAAGAAATAATTGTGAATATATTATACACACAAAAAAAAAACCTACACATATTAGGTATCCACACGACCGTAATAACCTGTAGAATTAATCTAACAAGTTATTAAGTGTGAAATGTGAATAGTGTAAAAAAAATTGAAAAATAAAAATTACTTTTTTTTTTTTTTTTTAAATTATAATTATTTATAAGTGAACTTAAACTATTCCCCCATAAAGTACAACTTCTCTCGAATAAAACGAGGCCTCATCCAACTGCATCATTGAAAAAATAAAGTTACAACTGTTGAAACGCAAGGAGGCAAAAACAAAAAAAAAATGTTCTGTTCATTAACTACTTTTCAGGCCTGGGGCTTAAAGAGAACCTGTCACATAGTTTATGTCCCCCTTGCTGAGGGCAGAAAGCAAATTGTCAGACCCGCTGTTTTCCCGCGCCGTCTCCCTTATTCTGTAAGATGCTGTAGTTTTCGTGTATTTAAAAGCTCAAATCTGCAGTTTTTTAGCCAGAAGTCATTCGAAAAAGTCAGTTTTTTTCAAACCCCGCCCATCTGAGGCTAGCCCCGCCCACCTCAACTGACAAACCTATTACTTTGAATAGGTAGAAACATGTGAATAACTGTCAGGTAGGCGAGGCTAGCCTTTGGTGGGTGGAGCTAACACCTGCTCATGAATAAGATTTGAGGGGTAAATTCTCTAAAACTGCTATATCTTACAGAATAAGGGACACAGCGCTGGAAACAGCAGGTCTGACACTGGCTTGTGCTGCCCTCAGCAAGGGGGGCATAACCTATGTGACAGGTTCCCTTTAAGGGGTTAAAGAAATTTGCATTGATGCCATGTGTTAAATGCAATCGCTACATCTCTTCCACAGACAAGCCAAGTCCACACGCGATGGAAATAGTTTGTGGCAATTCCACAGTGAATTCGCGTTTGTTACATGGAGGCTTTGCTGCAAATTCACCGTTTTATTCCCCTCATTGAATTTGCAAGACAGATTTCACTACGAATACTCAACCTAATTGACACGTCGTTCTTGCTTGTTTGTCTGCATTCTGTGCTACATGCATGTGGGTTTTTTGAAAGCCCTATTCACATGTCTTGCATTCTAGTTGGATTTGGATTTCTATGAATTTTGTCCTGTAGTCTATAAAGCCAGTCGCTGACATACCGGTTTGTGGAGCCTTTTGATGTTCAACTATGGGAGGATCCAATGCAGATAGTCTGTGATGATTAGATAAATCAGGAGGTTGTGTCGTATTTTTTTTTTTTTTTTTTTTTTTTTTTTTTTTGGTGTTGGGTGGTTGTTGGATTTTTTATGTGGCATTTACTATATCTGGCTTGGGGCAGGAGTGAGTATTCTCATATCCCTGTTTAAGGAATTAGGCTATGTCTACACAACAATAGAAACAAAGTGGTGTATACACCAGCTCACCTCCGGATAGAATAAGTCCTTCGTAGACTCGTGTGCACGAAACCGCGTTCCAAGGTACGCATATGAAGCCAATAGAAGAGAATGGATGGTCGGCACCAGGAGTATGAACAATACGAGGAAATTTATTAGAAAAAAGCCCGTACAAAAACGAGTATAAAACAGTGCTGGGCATCAGACAGAAATGACCGACATGTTGCAGTTTATCGCCCTTAGTTGTAGCGGTAAACTATGTCAGTCATTTCTCTCCGATACCATGCTTGGCCCAGCACTGTATTTTATACTTGTTTTTGTACCGGCTTTTTTCTAATAAATTTCCTCGTATTGTTCATACTCCTGGTGCCGACCATCCATCTTCTTCTATTGGCTTCATATGCATACCTTGGAATGCAGTTTCGTGCACACGAGTTTACGAAGGACTTATTCTATCCGGAGGTGAGCTGGTGTATACACCACTTTGTTTCTATTGTTGTGTAGACATAGCCTAATTCCTTAAACAGGGATATGATAATACTCACTCCTGCACCAAGCCAATCTGACCGTACCCAGCCCTGTGTAGCCCTCAATAGTAGTGTACGCAGCACAGATGTTTACTGAGGGTTCCAAAAAACTAAAACCGTCCGACGGAATATAGAACATGTTGTATATTCCGCCGGACTGACGTCAGATTCCCATATCCCCAATGTACTGGGCCGCCGGGTATTCAGAATCCAACTGCATTTTTTTTTTTTTTTGTGCAAAAACAAAACGGTGGTGCAGCACAGTCCAGCAATATGAAAATGCCGTCGGATTTTGGACGACATTTCCACGTTGCGGTGTGGACCTAGCCATATATGTATGTGTATGCGTGTGTGTGTGTATAGGAGAAAAAAAGAGGAAAAAATAGGGGGTGCACAATAGTGTAAAATCGTATCGTTTAAAGTGGAAAATAATTATGCTAGAAGAGTGTTCACCTTTTGAGGTTGTGCAAAATGGAAGGTACAACACATAGAAGTTTGCAGGGCTGTTATTGCCGTCGCCCTTCTCACGGCTGCCGGGATCTCTGTC
The DNA here is from genome assembly GCA_025379985.1 of Phyllomedusa bahiana. NCBI lineage: Eukaryota > Metazoa > Chordata > Amphibia > Anura > Hylidae > Phyllomedusa > Phyllomedusa bahiana. The sequence goes on from JAODAL010052404.1 coordinate 3,554, forward strand.
AAAAGGAGTCTCAAGTGCTGGCCAGCACTTGGTATAGTATAGAGAATGCAAGCCCCGCAAGGGGAAAGCGTGGATCCGGCGCACTTCGGAAAGGATATCAATCCCTCGCGGGTAAGTAAAAAGAATGGCTAACTTTATTATTAAAACACAATGGTTTTACACCATGCATTTTAAAACAAACCAAAGCTGAAAGCGTTTTTCGTGTGGAATCAAAACCCGCGGGCTTCTTCAGAAGGGTAGGCTTTTTTTTTTTTCAGAGAATTTTATTGAATCCGTCAGCCATTTATACATCGTAGAATCAGCATCATTAAGATCACTTAATCATTTCAGAGTATTACAACAGTTGTCCAAAAGCATGGGATATTCACAATCAATGGCAGGGATTCATTTTCCCTTTTTTTTTTAAAACACAACACATTTAGCTTATTGAATATTATAACTTTGTCTATGAGCCTTTTTCGGAGCGTTTTTATTATCTGAGATATCAGTCAAAGTGAAGACCTGATTAAGACAAAGTTCCATTCCATCACTTAAACTAAACCTAAAACCGTCAACCAGCAGTTTGTTGCACAGGCGCTTCTCCTACTCTAACGCGAGTGTCGTCCCCCCTGATTTGATTGGTGGCTAACGCGCGCCTTTTTGTGATATCCAAGTGACCTCCCCTAGATGGCGTTCTGTCAGGTGTGTCCAAGTAAATGGTCTGTGATCCCTACATTTTGTGATGTATTTACGTTTGTTACCACCTGTGTGTGGGTATATCTAACCGTGTGGGCGATCTCCCTAGGACTCCCAGACCCGCGTCCTGCTGCCTATTCAGAGCTATTGCAAACCAGCCCATATAAGATTCTATAACAAAGAGGTCTGGGCTCCCAGGTTTCTGGCTGTCCGGTGTGTCCTGAGACAACTATGGGTTCATCCCCGGCCAATGTCGCTGGAGGAACCACGTGGTGGGTACCAAAGCATCGATATAAAGCTTGTTTTTTGCCATTGAGAGGGGATTTATAAGTGGGGCCCATATCAGGAAAAATTTCCTCGTTCTTCTCTTTTTGTATGGCGGCTTCCACCCAGTCCATACTCAGCAGGAATGAACATTTCTCCAGGATATAGGTCCCCATAGTCCGGCCCCAGTTTGGAGCCATCTGTGAAGAATGCTTTCCTAGACACTGCTGCTAAGTGATATAGAGCAGATGTAATTTTCCTGCCCGCTGATTGTGGTCCCTCCCTCCACATACCCGAACAACCGCCATGAGGCGTGTGGGACAAAGGCTCGGTAATCCTATTTGTTTGCTGTAAATTTACAATTTTCTGCCAGTACGGTTTGAATCGCCGGCCATTCCCAAGGCAATGGGATAAATTTTCTGCTTTAGAGCAGGCACATCTGAAAGCATGCATCCGAGTTGTAGATTCCCATTTGAAACCTCTTATTGGGTGAGATACGCATTATGGGTAATTTTTAAGCTGCATCTCTATATATCTAGCCGAGGGGAGATATTTAGGAGCCATCGATATGGCATTTAGAATGAGGGTCGGCTGCAGTGCTGAGTCTTTTTCTACCCATTTCTGTAGTTGTGTGCAAACCGAGGCATGGTCCCCAATGTTTTTTCAGTATCATGAATTTTGATATGGGGTCGGATAGTATCCTTCCTGGTATGTGGTCTCATAGAATATCCCCAAATGTGGGGTCCCAGACCTGGTTTGTCCATTGAACCCAATATCTCCCTCCAGTACTAGCACCTGCATGTAATTGAAAAAGGGGATAGAGGATGTTCCGGGAATAAAGTTTTGCAGTTCTGCATAACTATATAGGAAGTATGAGTTGCTGGAATTATCCAGTTGTTCCACATTGTCAAGTCCGGCTACTGAGTAGTTTTTGAAAAATCTGTGTGGCCTGCCCCCCTCCTTCAAGTCTGGATTATACAGTAGAGATTCGATATATAGAACATTCGAGGCCGATAGGCCCCCCAGTTGCCATAATTCTTGTTCCAAGCCCGCCATATCGCATGAGAAGGGTATTGCTGCGTACGTCATGAGGGATGTTGGCAAATGGTAAGGGAGAAGTTAATCAGCGGGCCTCAGATATGTAACCGGGTTATTGTCTATGAGCTGAATGTAAACACTTCGTCTCCTTTTGCCCAGTCTGAGAAAGTAACGTGCCAAGCCGCCTAGGTACTAGAAGACGGACATTCGGCATCCCCCAGGCCCCCACTCGACTTTGGCAGCTGTAGTATGTGGAACAAGGGATGCGTGCGTGACCACCTCCCCAGATGAAGCCGCGGCACAGCTGGAGATAGTGTTTTTTTTTTTTCATCTTTTGGTCGCAGTACAGCGGCAACATCTGGAGGCGGTATAGTAAGCGCGGAATTCCGCATTTAAGAAGATTCAACCTTCCCATGAAGTGAGGGGGATGTGTTCCTATTTTTTCAGGTCTGCTGTAGGCGTCGAGATGTATTTTTGTAAGTTGGACTCATGCATTTATCTAAATCCTAGTCCACTGTATGCCGAATATTTACAGGGAGGTAGTGCACACCATTTATTCGGGTGTGATGTCCCCAGTTTTGCTTTGTTGGGCCTCTCAGAGCAATCTCTCACTTTTTTTCAATATTAATGTTTTATCCCGATAGCTCGCCTTTATCTCTACTTTCTGCTAGGAATGCTGCCAATGTGCGCTTGGTGGTCAGATACATCAAGAGTAGGGTCCCATGACCGCGTACGCGTATAAATTTTTAAGCTCTTTGGTCCTTTAATCCTGAAGCCCTGGGAATTGGGGGAATGAAGAGATGTAAATATAAAAGGGGTCTAGGGGAGAAATTAAACAAAATGGGGGGGAAAGGGGGCATCCCTGTTTTGCTCCGCTAAAGGTCGATGTTGTAGATGTAGGCCCGGTTTAGTAATAGGGATGTGGTGCCAGTTCGTGTGTAAGAGATTCTAAAATCGAAGGAAAGATCGAACCAAACCCCCGATCTTCCAGGGTGGCAGCAAGGAAACGGCCATGCCACTTATCGAAAGTTTTTCCGCGTCCAGCTAAGTAGCATGGATACAGGATTGCGCAGGGTACCTGGGCCGCTTGAATTGCCGTCACCTGCCACCCTGACGTTTCTGGTGGAGTGTCGTCTTCTGACAAACCACCCGGAACGGTAATGGGGTGAATGATTCTTAGGGAGAAAGAATGATTCGTGGCCATTATTTTCGCTAAAAGTTTGTAGGAAATTCAGGAGGAGATTGGACTGTAAGATGTTTATTCTGGGTTGGGGGTCCTGATTAGGCTTTAAGAGGAGAGTCGTCCTGGAATCCAAGAATGAGTCAATTTCAGAAGTGTCCAAGTAGAGAGAGTTATATAAGTTGGTGAGATGGGGGGTTAAGTTTCAGATATTAAGAAATTTTATAATATTCGGCAGAAAAGCAGTCTGGGCAGGGGTTTTTCCCATCTTGCGGATGAGGTTATCGCAGTGCGGACCTCCTCCTCCTCAGATGGGCCCGTTCTATCCCCCTCCGTTGCGCATCGTGATTCTGAAGATTTATACTCTCCAAGAATTCCGGACACTTTTATGTCGTCAGACTGGGGTGGCATTCTATAAAAGGGACTCATAATAATCGTGAAAGCTCTTGAATGTTTTAGGTCATGGAGATTATGATCCAGTTGTCCGGGCATTTTGATGGAAGAAATTGGGGGTTGGTGGTCCACCATAGTTTAGTGAGATTTATGGCTAAAAAGCCTACCATTCTACCACCCCACCTATAGAATTGTTTTGGGTAGCTTGTAACATGCATGCGTGCTCTGACCCTGCCAGAAAGCCTTCTAGTAGGCCTCCGGTTTCCCCAGTCATTTGGAGCCATGGTTCTGTGGAGGGAGGGGCTATGGTGCCTCCTGCGTCTGTTTGTACTGCTTGAAGCAATTTCCCGAAATTTTCGGTGATGGGCCTCTAACGCTTCATCCCCACATAATTGAGGATGTTGCCGCGCATTACAGCTTTGCACGTCAGCCTAGAACAAGGAAAAGATTTCCTGTGTGCTGAGCATTTACGGTTGCTGAATTGAAGCCACCCGCACTTTAAAGGAAACTCGCGAAAGTCCCTCAATTCAGAAGAGTAACGGGGAAGCGCCATATGTCTAGGGCTGTGGAGGGGAGAGGAGAAACCCAGAGAGCAGCGTTCCACTCCTGCGCATGATCTGACTCAGCAATCGGTAAAATATACAGGCTCCGATATTTCGAGTATAAGAGGTGGAGACAGGATTCAGATCATATCCTAGAGTAATGTGTTGTGGACTGCCGAGTAAAAAGGTGATGACCGATCGAGGTTGGGTCCCGCCACCAGTGGTCTTATACATTCAAGTTCTCTAGCAGGGCTCTAAGCGGGAGCTGTGGAGAGGCCCTACCTATTGTTGGGTGAGATTTATCTAGCAAGGGTTCGGGGGTGTTGAAATCTCCCGCTATCATCATGGTTTGAAATGGGCTCTTTGCATGAGGGAACTCTTTAACATTCAGCGAAAAAAGGGCCCTTGGAAGCAATCGGGGCGTATAAGTTAAATATGGTGTAAATTGCGTTTGCGATTTTTAACTCTCAGAAAGATAAATCGACCTTCATAATCTGTGTGTTGCTCAACTATCTCCTGAACTAGCCCTGAGCGAAAATATACAGCAACTCCTCTTGATTTAGATTTGTAATTGGCCACTATTGGGGGACATCCAGCATGTGGGCCTGATAGGAGGGAACGAAAACACCCGACTTCCAATGAGTCTCCTGAAGGCAAAATAATGTCTGGCCCTGGGGCGGGGGTGGGGGGAGGAGAGGGGTGACGGGCGGATTCTTTCATACATATACAGGTATTTCGCATCTTTTCGGGAGTGTTCAAACCTGATACATTCCAGGAAATTAGTTTCAGAGATGGGGATCATCTTGTCCGTAACTACTCATCCTGTATCTCTGAATGGAAGAATGAAAAATTTGTGATAGTCTTGCGGGGATGAACCCGAAAGCGTCCCAGCGAGCCAGCCGCATCTGGCCTATCAAGGGGACCCCTGGTGATTCTCCGCTTGAGAGGAGGTGGCTGTGCAAGTCAATAAATTCTTTAACCATCTCAAAAAACCATATAACTGAATAAGAGCATACCAACGGAGCTCCAGAGTCGATAGTCAACTGTACATGAAAAAACTTTGAGACTCTCGGTTCACATATTTTGATCAAAAGATGTTTAAGCGCCCACGACTTTCACGTGATCACAAAATCGGCAATCCCCAATCTTTACCCTCCTCAAATCGAGCCAATCAGCCTCGCCACCCTGGGTCAACCGACCTCCATTATTCAGAGAGAAAAAATAAAAAAACACCCAACCTCAAGCTGCCCTTTCTTAGACAGCCTGTTGAGAGTGGGCGGGGACAAAACCAAAATGAAGCACCCTTCCTTCCCATATAGGTTAAAATCAATGTACACCAAGTATAACGTATGTTTTTCTGCACACCAAAAACATTCTGAAAAAACTATGCCAAACCTGGGTGCCGCGGGCAGGCGCCGGCACAACTTGTAAATTATACATGTACACCTCAGACCGCGCCAGCGGGCAGCTTAAACATCTTTTATCCAAATAGTGAACAAGAGTCTCAAAGTTTTTTTTCATGATGATAGATAGCATAAATCTCTTTCGGGCTTTCCCCACGTAGTGGTAATTGCCCTTTTGACATACTCAACTGGACTTTAGTCGGCCCCAGAGACCCAGCTGTGCTCAGTACATCTGCTAAAACATTTTGTTGCTGTAGAAGATTCTAAAACATGAAAACATTAAAGATCTTATTGTCATTGAAATATGAAGAAATGGAAGAAAAAGTTCCGGGAAATCCCGAGAAACTTTGAAAAATTTGAAAAAATTTTGTCGTCCAGCCTCTACAAGCTCTCGTGAGTTTTGGTTTCAGGTAATCGGTTCAGCCTAGCCTCGTTCCTATGGGAGAAAATGACGAGCCGCTTCTTCGGGGGAATCATAGAACGCCACTTGACCATTTTCTTGAACTTTCAATCTTGCGGGGTACAGTAGTTGGAAGTGGATTTCCTGGTCGTGGAGGTGCGTGCATACTGATTGAAAGGCCTTTCTCTTCATCGAAACTTGTTGAGAAAAATCCTGGAAGATAAGTATTTTTTCTCCCTGTACTCTGACCTCTCTATTCTGTCTGTTAAGATTTTAAGAATTTTTCCTTGACTGTCCAATTATCGGGGGGGAATCGGTCTATGATGGTCTTGAGCCCTTCCCCCGTTGCGTCGCTGCTCTTTACTCCCATGCGGTGAACTCTCTCGATTAGGAGTGGTTCTCTGGGGAGGTCGAGTTCCAGTGCTGTTGCTAGGTCTGTGACTAAATATGTGGCCAGAGTATCAGGGGGTATGGATTCTGGCACCCCTATGAAACGCAAATTATTCCGGCGTTCTCTGTTTTCCAGATCTTCTAGTTTATTCTGGAGTGTCTCAATGAGCGTAGCGTGGGCCTGTAGTGGCGTCATCAACTCTAGTAATGCTGTCCTCCATCTCAGCTGTCCTAGATTCCAGGTCAGCTATTTTTTGGGAATTGTTTGAAATTTGCAAGAGAGCGGCATCAATTGAGGTCTGTGCAGCGTTAATTGAGGCCTGTAGGACTCAATCTCCTGTCAAAATATGGGAGCAGAAACGAGAGACCCTCCTGCGCCATACCCGTGGCCGAGGTGGTAGGAGAGTCTAGGTTAGCCGGGGCCTCAGAGGGTTGTATCTGGGGCGTCTCAAGTGGCGTGGTTGGTTGTGTAACGTTAGGAGCCGACGTTGTTGGAGGCAGCGAGTGTCGGGTGGCCGCAACAGGGCTTGTAGTTGATTTCTTTTGTGGTTTGGGAGTACGTTTGGTTTTTTTGTCTACCGCCGTGGAAGGGCGGGTATTTCTACTCGGGGTCTGCCTGGAGACACAGTTGTCCATAATCTTGGGACTCGCTCTTTGGCGCTTCGGGGGGATGTCGAGTATTATAGTGGTCAGGTGGTTCGCTACGAGGTAAGGCTAGGCTGAGTATTATAGGCTGGGCGGCGTTTTGTGGTAAGGGGCTGTTCTGAGGAGCTACATAGTAAACGAAGTCCGAGTCACAACCGGGTCATAGTCAATATTGTAGACTACATCTGCACTTTTACGAATGGGGATCCCACGGTAAGAGCGGACACCCTCCGGTCACCCAGAATTAGAAACCCCGGGAGACCAGTGACATTCAGTGTAGAGAACTTTATCATGAAACAGTATTGCGACACAAGTAGTTGTCCCCCTCACCAGTAACACAGTCCCAATAGCGTTTTAAGTGAGATAGTGTTTTACTAGTGCTATTCTTTCCCGCGGCTGGCCCAGAGGAATGGGCTGTGTCCAGTGCCTGTGCGGGGGCAAAGGCTGATCCCCTCACTCTCCAAGTGAATTTAGGTCACTTCTGGATATAGTTTTGTTACAGACCCAGAGCCCTGAGTTTAGGAGACACTAACATGGCCTCCGTCTGCGGTGGTGCAAGGTATATTAATTACTTACAGAATATATTTTCCCGGTAAGCAGAGGATTGCCCCGTTACAGCTTGGTTCACGTTTAAGCAGAATTTTCAGCGAGTTGCTGCTAAAGAGCGTCTCTCGATGGCGCTGTCTGCCTGTAAAAAGTGTAAGAGATCAAGGGATCAGAGTCCTCTAAATGGGGATGTAAGGATCAAAGAACACATGTAGCAGTCACCAGCCTGGATTTACAAGTGACTAAAGTGGATATAAGTGCTGTGCTGCTGTAAAGAGGTGTCTTGTTTCAAGCCGCTCTCAATTCAGCTAGGATTCAGTGTGCATCCAGGGTTAACATGCAGTTCAGGGGTCTGAGTGTCACAGACTGTGCTGTCTCTCGGAAGGATTTTGCAGGGCTGCCGTGGATTTATTACGCGATGCTCCAGTGCTACTGTATGTGCGTTTATATCAATTGTGGGCTCTAAGGAACAAGCTGTCCTCAGGGTGAGAAATATAAATTTGGTGATGAGGTGCGTGTTTAACGCTAGCAAGCCGAAGTCTACAACGTCCTTTAGGGAAAGGAGATGTGGCTGGTTGCTTTCCCCTGCCAGTCCCTTAAAGATGGCCGCCACGTTTTGGGGAGGTACTGAAAATGGCTGATTTTCGTGCCAAGAAACTGGGGTCAGGCCGGGGGCCAACTGTAAAGGGCCCTTATATCTGATGTCCCGCTGAGGCCCCGTTGAGTCTCTCCCCCCCCTCCCCCCCCTCCCTCGAACGCTCTCACCTCTCCTCGTGCGGCAGTTTCACGGCGTCCAGCAGGATATGCAGCTGACTGGGTTCCCCCTCTACTGGCTCACCGGGCGACAGATCCGGGCGCGGTGTCCCTCCGCGCCTCGCCTCTGGTCCGACAGTGCGGGGTCCCCCTCCGCAAGCCGGCTGGCTCAGAGTCTCCGGAACGATGCCGTCAGCACTCACCTCCTCCGGGCTTCTAGCACAACGGGGTTTGTTTCTGCGTTCAGAGTGCGCACCCACTTCGCGTCGTGGAATCTACAGATAAGTGCTGCTTCCCCGTGTAGGGGAGGATCTGCGGCCTGGATGGTCACCCCGCCTCCGTCCCCCGTGGCTAATGTCCCCGGCTGCTGCAAATATACGCCTGTACCTCCCTGTGCCGTCTCTTTTCCTCCTCCTCTGTCAGTCTCGCCCCTTTGGCTGTCGCGGCCCTTCACTTTCGCGGGTCTTTGGCTTTAGGGGCCTATGAGGCGGTGTGTAGCCTCCGGACCACAGGTCTGTCAGGCAGGAGGGCTTGTCCGATGCGTCTCGGCGTCTGTTCTCCCATTCAGCAGGGTGGTGTAGAGAAGCGTGAGCTAACGTTTCCCAATGTAAGGGATTCAGTCACGGGCAGCACCGAGCTCCATAAAGATGCGGCCGCCATATTGCGTCCCGCCCCCGGAAGTCCAGAAGGTATGCTTTTAATAATAAAGATAACCATTCTTTTTACTTACCCGCGAGGGATTGAGATCTTTTCCGAAGTGCGCCGGTAGCCACGCTTTCCCCTTGCGGGGGTTTGCAATCTCTATGATGTAGTATATGTGTGTGTGTATTATGTGTATAATTGTATAAGTGTGTATATATATATATATATATTATATATATTATACTATATAATATAATATAACTATATATACACACACACACACTCACTTTACTCTTTGTTGCATCTATAGACTTCTGAGCGGGGCAAGGTATTCCGGTGCCATAGGCAAATTAAGGCATTTAGCACCCTCAAATGGAAAATTCAGCCCACTTTATACCTCATTGCGTCCCTTTTTCTGCATGGGAACAAGTGGTGCCCTAGGTAGCCCCCTACCTGTTGTCCTGACCCTGTTTTTTACATTTATTTTTATTATGTGTATGCCCATAAGTGATGACGTTTCATTCAAAACATTATCCATTACTACAACGTACACTATGGAAGCTGCAGCTCACCTGCTTACCAATGTGCATGCACGCTAGTCAGGAGGCTGTCACTTCTGTAGTGTAGCTGACCACAGCCCTCCCCGAATGCATTGTCATACTACTTTGTATAGTCAAAACTAGATTCTCTGCAGCACCTCCTCAGACCGTTGAATCCGGGGCATACAAAATCCAAAACCATAGAAGAAGAGACCGCATCCAGCAGGTTGGAAAAATTAACATGTTATTTATTCCTCCATTAAAGCACCCAAATGCATGCAATGTTTCAACCCTGATAGGTGCTTGACAAAGACCTATTGAGGTCAAAACTTTGCATGTTTTGGGGTGTTTTTATTGAACAATTAACTAAGTGGTAATTTTTCCAATCCGCTGGATGCAGTCTCTCTTTTTCTATGGTTTTTTACTACTTTGTATAGTGTGATGTTTCGTTTAGGGAGGGCTGCGGGTGGCTACAGTAAAAAAGCTGTAGCCAGCCTGCTGAGTAGCATGCATGCCTAGCAGATAATTTGTTACTGTGCATCAGCAGGACGGCCAGCACTAATATACCATAGCCGTCTGCAACCCTCCTGCAAAGAATCTTCACAAAATAGTATGACAATGTGTTTAGGGAGGGTGGTGGGCGGCTATGCTGTAGCAGTGACTATAGTACTTTCATGTACTTTATGTAAATGCTCATTGTAGTTGAACCTTATCTGTATGTTGTGTGACTAATTATATAATCGCACGTTCTTCTAAAACTTAAAGCTGTAGCAGGTTTCTTTTTTAATGGCCTATGCAAAGAGCGGATTACCTATCGTCCCTTTCTTTCTTTGACAGCTCCTCATAAATACTACATTGGATTCCGTTACGTTCATCCGCTTACGGAAGCGGCCATCGAAGAAATGGAAAGTGACGGTGTCGAGAGAGCAATTGCCTTCACACAATACCCCCAGTATAGCTGTTCTACCACCGGTGAGTAATACAGAAAAAATGGTGCAAAGTTATATCCTCATTATTCATAACCAAGAGAACAGAACACAAATTGACATGAAAAGAGGCCCTACGTATCCGCTGCAAATGGTCAAAGTGATACCCATTGGTCACAAAGCAGTTACCTAGTTTTGTCCTTGGAAATGGACTCCACTGTTCCAATGATGCGTTATCTCTGTTCAGATCCTGTCTCCAGGGGAACAGATATGCAGTTGAAACCAGACGTTTCCATCCACTATATAAAAAGCCCCATCTGCAGGTTTTTCTCACGATCTGACATGAAAACAGAATAAACCTGTTTTAGGTCAATTAGGAACCAAAATTATTTCTATTTGCCAAATGCCAGAATAATGAAGAGAGAGAAGAGATTTAAGGTATTTTATTACTTCCTGCGAAGTCAAAAGTTTCCATACATTTCATTAGTATTTGGTAGAATTGTCCTTAAACTGCATGCCTTGGGTCAAACGTTTTGGATCCTTCTCACAATAGTTGGTAGGAATTTATGCCCATTCCCCCTGACAGAACTGATGTAACTGAGCCATGTTTGTAGGTCGCCTTGCTTCCACCTGTCTTTTCCGCTTTGCCCATACATTTTCAATAGGTTTGAGATCAGGGCTTTGTGATGGCCACTCCAAAACATTGACTTGGTTCTCCTTAAGCCACTTTGTAACCAGTTTGGCAGTAGCTTCAGGTCATTGTCCATTTGGAAGACCCATTTCTGCCCAAGCTTTAACTTCCTGGCTGATGTCTTGAGATGTTGCTTCAGTATTGCCACATAATCTTCTTTCCTCATGATGCAGACCGTGTCTCTATGTAGGGTATGTTTACACAGCGTACTTCGGCGCGTAATTGCGCTGCAATATGCCTGAAGTACGCCCTGCAAGAATGGTAAACTCCTAGTTCTCATTCAGTGCTATGAATTTATAGTGTATGATTTTATGACATGTCACTTCTTTCCGGCACTTACGGGCTATGGAAAGGAAGGGTATGTTCAGAAAGCATGTAGTGGCGCGTACCTGTGTGTGCCGCTATGCGCTGGATGTTTTTAAGAAGTACACGCATACCAGCATGTACTTTTAAACCGCTATGTGCACGGCTCCCATAGACTCTCACTTTCTGCGTCGGGAAGAAGTGACATGTCGCTACTTTAACCCCTTGACGACCGCCCACTGACTTTTGGCGTCAGCCGGTGCGGGTCGTTCGTCTACAGCGACGTCTTTTGGCGTTGCTGTAGACTCCGGGGTTTGCGGCGCCGCAACTGCGCTGGGATCGGGGCTGTAAAACACAGCCCTGATCCCAGAGCATCCCCTGTGAGCACCGGGGTGCGGAGGAAACCTTCGCAACCCGATGCTTTAACCCTTTGATTGCGGCGGTGCGTTACCGCAGCGCAATCAAAGGGTTTCCCTGCTCTGTCGGGTGATCGGATCACCTGGTGACCCAACAGAGCCTGGGAACGGCTGCACAGTCGGCCCTGGGGACCTAGAGTGGCCCCAGAGCTGTCTGTGTAACAAGCCAGTGATCAGGCCAGACTGTGTGGCTGTCCTGAATACTGCCTGTGTCAGCCTGAAAAAAAAGAATAAAAATAAATATTTAATAAAAAATAATTGTGCATAAATTACACACAAAAAAAACCTACACATATTAGGTATCCACATGACCGTAATAACCTGTAGAATTAATCTAGCGTTATTACATGTGAAATATGAACGGTGTAAAAAAAAATTAAAAATTCTGCAATTTATAAGTGAACTTTAAACTATTCCCTCATAAAGTACAACTCGTCTCGAATAAAAAGAGGCCTCATCCAACTGCGTCATTGAAAAAATAAAAAAGTTACAACTGATGAAACGCAAGGAGGCAAAAACAAAAAAAAAGGTTCGTGTCATTAACTCCTTTTCAGTCCTGGGAGTTAGGGGGTTAATACACCGCACAATACACATCAGAATAAACGGACGGTAATTATAGCACTCAATGAGAGCTATGAATTACCGTATTTGCGGGACGTACTTCGGGCGTATTGTAATGCAATTATGGGCCAAATTACACCCTGCAAATACGCCGTGTGAACATACCCTTAAAGGGGTTGTCTCATTACATTGATTCCTCTTACCTCAGTCCTATTTTCTTGGTTTCAGTCAGGGTTGAGTTTACTGGCTTCTACTAGGCTGCAGTAGAAGCCAGGTCTGTAGCTATAGCAACCAGTGCTGGCAGCCTATCAGGAGAGATCAAACAGGTCTGTAGCTATAGCGACCTGAGGAGCTGATGCAGCCCATACAAGAGGGGAAAATCTAGAATAGGTCGGAGACTGTTAATGGACACATATTGCAAAGTGACTTGTTTTTGCAAGATCTTTAACATAAAAAGCAGCAATCCTTGTAGTGAAACAATCCCTTAGTCAGTGGTCAGTGCTTACTTCTGGAGCAGCAGAATTTTGGCGGTGCACGCAGTATACGCCTCATTCATATTGTGTGAACATACCCGTAGCGTTCTCCTGCTGTCTTGGAGTCTCACGTCTTCTTTAGCATTTGTAACTACTTTATGCTAGCATACCTTTTGGTCTGAGAGCCAGAGGTAAAGGATAAATACAGGGAAGCTATGTCTTAACATATCTTGTATTTGGTCCTGAAGGTCCATAAGATTGCATGGGAGCTGGAGAAACAAGACGGTAGGACATTTATAATTAACACCTATTGCAAAAAAAAAAAGTGGAGAAACTTTTTTGCATACCAAATATAGCACTGTGCTTAGTTACATATATGTTATCTAGACTAACCATGCACGGCTGGGAATAAAATTTTTTGTATGACTCCAAAACCATTCTGGACCATTACTGTCAGGCATAAAGGAGGCTGCGTTCATAGCGAGAGGTCTGAGCCACCCCGGGGTGCAAACCTAATTGTTTTGCTAATTATTTTGTTCTGCCTTTGCTCAGGAAGCAGCTTAAATGCAATCTATCGATATTACAAATCCAAAGGTGTAAATCCCAGAATGAAGTGGAGTCTTATTGATAGATGGCCGACGCATCCTCTTCTCATCCAGGTACAGAGAACACCATTGGGCTCCTATTAACCTGGAAAACTTAAAGGGGTTTTGCCACGAAGTGAGTTCCTTACCTCTTATCTGCTCAGGAGAGAAGATAAAACATGCTGAGTCACGGGGGAGAGCTAGGGAGGGTGAGCAGAGAGCGAGGAAGCAGGGAGCGTCTGCAAAGTTTACTCAAATAATTTGCGTTACAACCAGTGGATTCTGTATACAGCAGACAGCCTCATACACTGCACTTTTCTCCCCAGCCCCTTGCAAGCTCCTTCATGTTCCCTGTCATCAGATAAGAAGTGCAAACATGCAAGCGCGGCCAGATCAGGCTCCTGTCAGTGTCCTGGTCAATGTAAACTGTCAGGAAACTAAGGGCATCTGATTAAGGCTGTAGCTCTCACAGCCTTCACTTTTTGTAATCGCATATATTTAGAAAAGTGATTACCCATTTTGGAGGATCCCACGTCAACATTACATCGTGGCAAAACCCCCTTAAATTTATTTATTTTTTTTTTAATGAAGAAATTTGTGTAAAATGTTTTTTTTTTATTTTATTTTTCCATTTAGTGTTTTGCTGATCACATCCAAAAAGAACTGAATATGTTTCCAGAGGAAAAGAGGGAGGAAGTGGTCATTCTCTTTTCTGCACACTCTTTACCAATGTCGGTATGTACTCAAAGTTTATATATCTATAGAAGTGTCACAGCAAGAATACCATTCAGTTTATCTGACCGGTACTTGTACTGTTTTCGTGCTGTATACACGGCCGCAGAGAGACGGCTTTTCTCTGCGATGAGCAGAGAAAAGCCCTCCCCTTTCACTTTCAGTTATTCATATTCCGTCCAAAAACCGGACAGAAGAATGAACATGTACAATGTTTCTCGAACCGCCGGGTGGAAAACCCGGGCAGTGGGGACTGCTGCATGGGTTTTCCATAGCGCTCCATGTAAAAGTTTGCGTCCGTTTTTTCAGACTGCAAAACCGCAAACAGTCTGAAAAATCTGCCGCAAACCGGTGCCGTGGGGACATGACACTTTTCTAATATACAGATAATTTACAGTATATTGACCACTTTCCTACTGCTGAACGGTAATCTACATAAGCACGCAATGCACCAGTGGGTTTTGCAAAAGGGCTTTAAAAGAAAAAAAAAAAAAGAAAAAGAAAAAAAAACACACCTATGGGATCACTGGTACAATAAGGTGCTTTCGATGTGTCAGGTGTCTGTCATTTTAACAGAAAAAATATTGCTGCATGCTGCGCTATTTTTTCTTTTTTCCGTCATTTTTGATGGAATTTGCGACTGAGGCTCCAAACAGAACCTCCGGCACAGATGTGAACCAGGCTTTAGGAGAGCATGTCTGGTTTTCGCCATACAGTTAGTTGTCCCTTACTCCCGATTATAATAGATACGTCTGCTTTTATCAGGTTTGAGGAGGTCTCTATTCTCAGTTGGCGTTTATCTTCTGTGCTTTACAGGTGGTAAATCGAGGAGATCCGTATCCACAGGAAGTCGGAGCCACAGTGCATAAAGTAATGGAGAAAATTAATTTCTCTAACCCTTACAGGCTTGTGTGGCAATCCAAGGTATGTAACGTGCCTGCAAAGCTGCAATCCTAAAGCTTTATTCTTTCCCACCCTCTTCTATAAGGTCTGTGGATTTGTTGATGTGAATTTACCATGTGATCAAGCTAAACGGCTTTATGTATAAGTCAAATCCTACAACATTATTCCTGATTTTGTTTTGGAGGAAACACTAAATCTCTTAGATCATTAGTAAAGATCTGTAAGCCTGAGAAGCAAGGAATGCATCCTGTGCTTGTGATGTCTAATTAGCCTTGGGGGGTGTGTGTTTTTTATATGTTTTGTATGTATTTTGTGTATTATATGTAATAATAATTTAAAATTTATAAATTTTTATAATAATATAAAATTTATAATTATATATATAATAAAAAATTTTTTTTTTTTTTTTTTTTGTTGGCCCCTTTTTTTTTTGGTAGACAAAAAGCAAGTTTTGGGACAAAAAAAAAAGGTTTTTTAAAATGGCAGAAAAAAAAACAGGAAGAACATTCATTAGGAGGTTTTCGTGCCGCTTAAAACAGACCCCTTAATAAAGAACAGTTCTCACATGACCGTGTAGTGGGTCTTAGTCCATGTGTAGGGCAGCAAGTCTTCCAAAGGTCTCCTTTCCAGAGCTCCTCACTGCAACACACTGTGGAGGAAACTGTCAAGCAAACAAAGTCCTCAGTTTCACTCTCCTTCACACCTGATCTGTGGAGCAACAGCTTTGAACCCCTTAACGACCGCCCGCCGACTTTTGGTGTCATTGCAGACATCGGGGGGGTTTTTTTGGTGCCCGGCACCTCAGCAGCGCTGATAATGGAGCTGTATTTCACAGCCCTGTTCCCAGCGCAACCTCTGCAAGCATCAGGAAACCTCCGCTGCCTGGCAGGGGCTCAACCCTTTGATTGCCGCAGTCAGTGACCACAGCATAAACTCAGGACTTTCCCCTGCTCTGTCAGGTGATCAAGGCTCCGGTGACCCGACAGAGCCCGGGGAATGGCTGCACAGTCAGCCCTGGGGACCTAGAGAAGCCAGTGATCAGGGCAGACTGTGTGCTGCCCTGATTTCTGCCTAAGTCTAACTGACACAGATTATGATGTATTAGCATACATAATACATTACTAAGTGTAAAAAAAAAAAAAAAAAAAAAAAGTAAGAAACGTGTAGAAAAAAAAAATTAAAAATAATTGTGCATACATTACATGCAAAAAAAACCCCAAACCTCCCAAATTTTGGTATTCACACCCCGGAAAACCTGTAAAATTTAATGTAACAATTGCGAATGTGAAATGTGAATGGTGTGTGGTAAAAAAAAAAAAAAAAAAAATTGAAGAAAAATCTGCAATAATTTATACGTGAAATTAAACAATCTGTACTATTCCCCCAAAAAGTACAGCTCGTCCTGAATAACACAAGGCCTCATACCACTGCGTCATTGAAAAAATAAAGTTATGACTGTTGAAATTCAAGGCGGCAAAAAAAAAAAAAAATGTGCTGGTTATGAAGTACTTTTTTAGGTGTTCGGCTTAAAGGGTTAAAGGACTCAAGATGCCCAGTAAAACCCGGACCGGACTGTGGGGACGACCACCCGCCCTCGCTACAGCCGTCCAAGAAAGAGCCCATTTGAACTGAGACATTTCTACCCAACAAAAACGAGGGAACCTACGGTAAAAAATGTGTGTGTGTATATATATATAATTTGTGTATGTGTAATTGGAAAGCAAAAATAATAAGATAACAGGAAAAATAATCGGAATAACCCCACATCAGGCAAACCAAAAAAGGAGTTCACTTGATACATAAGCACTCAATGGGGGGGGGGGGGGGGGGGGGGGGGGGGGGGGGGCCCGTCTATGCACTTGATTGTAAGCGTATTAGTTTTTGAAAATTTTGACAATCCATAAAAAATTTTAAAAAATTTTTTTTTTTTGTTTTAAAAAAGTTTTTCGTATCATATAAATGTTCAAGAAAATGGGTTTTCAATTTACGTGTTGTGCAGCCAACATAAGAAAGTCTTCACTGAGTGCACATTCCCAGGATCAGTACGGAGTTTTCAGTTTTATTATTTTATTCGATATTACGGGGTTCCTGATGTATTGGAAAAAATGTACCTGTAGATGCAAAAGAACAGGTTTTTACAGTATTGAAAACCCCATTTAAAGAAATCCCCTGTGGTGTAACCATGTACTGTTGGAATTAGTAGAACAGAATGCATTGGAAGACAAGAATTTGGGGCCAAAGGGTTTTTTAATTTTCCCAGTTGAATCTGCGCCCCCTGTAGGATTGAATCCAATGCCTTATTTTCTCTCAAAATTGGGAAATGTTTGAGGATAATCCTCTTTGCTGTATTAAACTAAGTGCTCACATCCAAGACCACGGTGGATGTGTTTTTTATTACAATTTTCCTGCAACATCCTCGCGTGGCTTTTCCGCAACAAATTTAATGGCTCTGAGTGTCCATTGTGGGTACCCTCTACAGCTGTCTGTGACATATTTTGTTGTTCCTTGATGAAACTCTGCGGGATACTAAAATTGCGTTTGGCTCGTAATAGTTCACCAGTGGGAATTAATTTGCGAATGTGCTTGGAGTGGAAGCTTTGGAAGTGCAAAATGGTATTGCCTGATGTTGGCTTACGAAAAGTTCTAGAATCCATAGGTTGATAGTTCACGCCAGTCAAAATGAGATCAAAAAAATTAAAAAATAGATTCCTATGAAGGGGATGTTAACAGGTGATTTTGGTGCGTACTCCCGGGGAAGGGGGGAAGGGGGGGGGGGGCAGCGGGGATTCACTATCTCCCTGCACATACAATACGACACGGGGGGGGGGGGGGCGTAATCCATAGTTCTCCGAGCTATGGATTACTGTATTTGTGGTGCGCTTTTCGCCGCGTATAACGCGCAATACGCCCCAAATAAGCCAGTAGACTGAAAGACTTGTAGTTGAGGTAATCCTATAAATAATTTAAAAAATTAGGTCGTCGATGTATCTGCCATACTACTATACAATCCACAAAAGGGCACTGCCCAGTAAGCAAATAAACCTCCTCCCACCATGACATAAGGTTTGCCAGGGACGGTGAATATTTAGCGCCCATGGAAACACCTTTCAACTGGAGATATGTGATCATCACAAAAGTAGTTGTGAGCCATCAAAAATGTGTACCCAGGAGGATAAAGTTGATGAGATCCTGAGTGTAAGTACTGTATTTATTGAAATGGAAATCAAGGGCAAAAGGAGCAATGCGATGTGGAATACTTGTATATAGAGACTCCACATTGTATTTAAGTGTATGTATAACACTCGGTCCTTCTCTATGACTAAGGGCATCTATATATCCAAAATGTGTCAGCAGGACTTGTCTTCACAATCTGAGTTGATTTTTATAGATTAGTTTCTAATAAAGGATGCAATTTTACTAGCTCCCGTATGGACTGTGTGCTAACCACAAAAAGACATTACTTCTCTGTTGGTGTGCGTTACTTGGAGCGTGGTACGTGCACTATTGTCCTGGCACAAATCATATGGATAATTTGACCAGCTGGCTACACCCCCTTTCTTGCATTTATAGTAAAGGTTAGACCCCATTCACATCACTTTTTGAAAGCTGTACTCTGACCTATGCAGTGGCAGAGCCATAGAGGTTTAAAAAGCAAACCTGGGGCCACATGTATGAAAACTGTCTAGGTCGAAAACTCGCACTGTTGCCCATTGCAACCAATCAGAGCACCCCCTCATTTTTCCCCGAACTCTAATTAAATGGAGGGCGCTCTGGTTGCTGTGGGCAAGAAAGTAAATTTTAGACCTAGAACGTTTTCATACATGTTGCCCCTAGTTTCTTTTGGACTACATTTGCTCTATTTCATAATCTTCTATGTTTTTTATGTGCTGGCCACACACATGGTAGAGCCGCCTTCTGGTCTCCATCAGGCTTTTAAAAAGTTTGTTATTCTATGACCATGAATTTGGATTAACTTTTTAATAGCTAAGTTTCACTTATTATTATTATTTATATTAATATTTTTATTATATTATTAATTATTATTATTATTAATATTATTATTATTAGAATTATTATTAAAATTAATAATAATAATAATAATAATAATAGAGTGTGTTATAATATATAAAATTTTTAAAATTTTTTTTTATACGTGATCCCATCCCGTTATATTCAGTTTAGGATGGATTCAACAATGTCACTTCCGTCATATGCGTCCGTTTTTAGAATAAATTTCAGGAGCTTTTCCCAGCTTGAGTGTGGAACAAAGAGTACACCCTAAATCAGGCATCCTCAAACTGTGGCCCTCCAGCTGTTGGAAAATTTTCACCTCCCAAATCCCACTGTTTTTAGATTATAACCCATCATGCATTTATATAATCTGTAAACAGTGGGAATGATGGGAGGTGTAATTTTCCAACAGCTGGAGGGCCGCAGTTTGAGGATGCCTGCCCTAAATGAACCTAGCCTAAGTGGAGCTCACAGTATCCAGCTTCTTACACTATTATCTAGTCACACACTAGATGGCACTCTACAACTACAGAAAGTAATACTTTCTAAATTTCCAGGTACTGATGGCAATATCTGTGATACACACAGACCAGTCGTAGCAATAAAACCACAGACAAGTGAAGTGAATAACATAGGTGCCATTGTGAAGACAATCAATCAGAAAGTGATCCAAATTCCATATCTAAGAATTGTATTGGAAAGCAATTTTATGTGTAGATGACTGGCAGACTCTCCCAATTTAGCGTTTTTTTCGTTGGGCCCTGGTTTTGCAGTGGTTAGTAGGTAACAGAAGTGGTCCAAAGATGGACAACTGGTAAATCGGCAATAGGGTCATGGATGCCTTAGGCTAGCCTGCCTAGTCTGATACCACAGAAGAGCTACTGGAGAACAAACTGCTTAAAAAGTTACTGCTGGCTAAGGAAGAAAGGTGTCAAGACTTGTAGGGACTCTAAGCATGCCATGTATGGGATTGTGCATCCACAGACAAGTCAGAGGGCCTGTGGTTCCCCTGTCCACAGCTGAAAGGGTCTACAGTTGGCAGGAGCTGGAGAATGGAGCAATGGTAGAAAGCCACCGGATTTATGATTTCACTTACCCGGGGAAGAGATGGCCCCAAGATGCATTGTAGGAAGAATAGATGGCAGAGACAGTGTGATGAGTAGTGTTCTGCCGGGAAACCTTGTGTCCTGGCATCGTGTGGAGGTTATTGTGACACGTATTGCCTGCCTACACATTGCACAGATCCCTCATGGCAGTGGGACTCCCTAATGCCAGTGGCCTCTTACAGCAGGGTAATGCCTCCCATTTCACCCTGCAAAAATGTCCAGGAATAGGAAACATGACAGAGTCCAAGGTGGTGACTTGGCCTCTAAATTTTCCAGATCTCAATCTGATTGAGCATCAGTGGGATGTGCTTTAAAAAAAAAAAAAAAACCGGATCCATGGAGGCTGTGCCTCGCAACTTCTATTAATCTGCTACTAATGTCTTGCTGCAGATACCATCTAATGCCTTCAGAGGTCTTGTGGAAAACATGTCTAGACAGGTTAGTGTTTTTGTGGCACAAGGAGGACCTACACAACATAAGGTTTTATTGTTATGGGTGTGTGTGTATAGTTATATAATTACACAGTGACATCCTTGGGTTTTGTCAGTCAGAACTATTCCTGTAAGAATCAGGTGCCTTAAAGGAGTTGTTCCCCCCCCTTCAAACGTTTTTAAGGATGCATGAATGGGAAATACCTGTCACTTCCTTTTGGGTTTAGACTGACTCATTTTTCATACACTCCATGCTTGTACAGCTCCAAAGCCATGGGTGTGCTTTTAGAAGCTAATTTTGATCAGATTTGCTTTTCAAACTAAATAACAGACCTTCTTATCTGATCCCCAAAAAAAAAAGCCCTAAAATTTCAGTGCTGTTTTTTTTACCCTTTAAAACAGCTTTTTACTTTCGAGGCAAACCCCAGGACACTTTCCTCAAAAACCTTTTGTGATGACACTCACGTTTATTTCATTGAACAAACAGCCCGGGAAAAATTTTTTTTACATGGGAGGTTTAACTGAGGGAACCCGAAAAAGCCCGGAAGGTCATAAATTTTACTTTTTATTTTTCCCCTTTGGAAAAAAAGAGGAAAAAAAAGCAATATATTTTGGGAAAATTGTCTTTTATTTTGGGGTTCCCCAAAAATTTTGAAAACTATTCCCTTTGTAGCGAGACAAACCCCCTTTTTTAAATAAAACCTTAAGATTTTTTTGTTCACCAAATGGTGGAAAAAATTTTAAAATTTTCCCCCAAAACAGCAACTATCCCCCCTTAAACTTTAACAAGTCCTTAACCCCTTTTTCCCACATTGGGCGTAAAAGCATACCCCCGTAGCGGGAAAATTTACTTTTCCCCCAAAAGGAAAATATGCATACGCCCTTTGGGGAACGCGGGGGGCTTGCGGCGAGCCGGGGCCCCATCGCGGCAAAGGAAACCCGCGGTTTAAATTTTCCGGGTGGCTTTAATGCCCCAAAACACCCCCGGGCCGGAGTGACTCCGGCCGCCCGGGAAAAAACCGCATCATTTTTCCGCAGCCCCGTCCATGGCCGCGAAAATGAAACCGGGGGCAGGGGGAGGAGCTCCCTCGCCTACATCGGCGAGGCAGCGGGACAGATGCCGCTCGCCCGTCTCCTACCAACCCCCGGGGTGCTGTCTGAAAAGCATCCGGGTATTTTGGTGACGTCCCATGCCCAAAAATGCAAATTGGGGGGGTGTCACTATTTTCCTGGCCACCTATGCACACAGTAACGGGTGTGCACAAAAATCGCCTCTTCAAAAAAGGGAAACTAATGAAATTTCTTTTCCCCCGGGGGATTTGCAGTTACAAACCCTTACTGGAAAAAAAAAAAAAATGTGAAAAAGGTAAAAAAAAAAAGGGAAAAAAACAAACAAAAAATAAAATTAAGAAAACATACACTGCCCCCCTTTTCCCCTTTACCAAAAAGCCCAAACGCCCCAAAAAAGATTTAAAAAAAAGTACCCAAAATGGTATTTGGGGGCCCGTTCGTAACGACCCCCTATAAATTTTTTCATGTTTTAAATTTGCCCTTTTGGGGGAACGCCCGTAAAAAACAAAAAAAAAAAAAGTCACAGAATTTTCGATTTTTTTTGCATCCCTGCAGCACATTTTAAAAGGAATAAAAAGCGACAAAAAATCATATAAACCCGGGGCCAAAAGGTTTGGTACCCCCAATTTAAAAAACGTTAGTTCATCCCCTAAAAAAAAAGTTCTTTCACTTTTCTGTATACGGAAAAATAAAAAAAAATTAGGGCTTTTCAGAAGAAGCGATCATAAATTTTAAAATTTAACACAAAAAAAAAACCCTATTTTTTTTTAAAAAAGGTTTTTTTCCAAATTAAAAAAAACTTATAAATAGGGGGGATTTTCCTAATCGTATCG
>JAODAL010052405.1:0-26003 GCA_025379985.1 Phyllomedusa bahiana
GTTCCTCTCCATAGACTTTAATGGTCATCTGCGATAATCTATTATCGACTATCGGATATCGTCTTGAATATTGCCGATATCGACTATCGACCCGATGACGATAGTCAATGTAATCGCTCATCATTAGTGTTTAGCGGTAAAATGTTCATAATGATTGGTTGGATCTTCCACTCAGTCACATATGCCACAGATCAGCACTGTCTTTGACATTATATGGTGAGTGGGGATTATTGTACAAGGAATATTATATTTTGAACCTATTGTCTTGAGGCCATTGTAACTTGACCACTGTATAGAAAATAAACAATTCCATGAACTCACATATTATTATGTGATTGCATTGTTTTGTCCTCAGATGCACAACACATTCTGCATATATTTTCCTATTGTAATTTGTTTTTCCTTTGGTCCTTTTGCAACCATTCAGTTCATGCAGAACAATTCTAAACTTGGGAATCTTGCATTGTTTATAAGGACTTTGACTGGCAGCCCAATATATTAAATCACTTTGGAAGACCGTGGAAAGCATTAGGTTCAGAAATTTAATACTTGCATGAAATTTAACTGTCACTCAAAAAGCAAGTCCAGTCATATGAATTTTATTATTATAATTCTCATTTTTTTCATGGGCACAAGTATCAGAGGCAAATGGAAGCTTTTTAGCAATATGTTAGAATTTATGTTAAGATTAAGTTATATTTTGTATAATTACTGTGGTTCGTTTTATGAAGTGAGATGCTGTATTCTCTATTAATCCTGGCAGGGTCATATTATAAAGAGGGCAGAAGATGTAATTGCCCAAGAACCTCCACTGCCTATGGGCCTTCCCCTCTCATTTTGTTTCCGTATTTATCAGATGTTCAATGCGGCACAACATGTTTGAAATGCTTATCAATAGAAAATGCCATTAATGTGTGATAAGTGTGCTTTCTATGGCTTTTGTCTGAAATAAGAGCAGATAACATAAAGAGCTGTGATATTATGGTCAAGCTAAACTCTGCTATATTGGTATCCTTCAAAATAACGTGTGTGGAAAGAAGAAATGCCTTAGTTATATAAAACTCTGTCAACAAGCTATAAAAATGCAACGTTTTGTGTTAAACTTCTGTTCATTTCTAGAATAAACAATGCTTAATTGGTGCCAATAAATGAAGTATCAGTCATTTTGTTACAGCCGTAAAATTTTACAATATGACTTGGATGCAAGACTCATTACCAGCAAAGGGGTTAATTAACTTTCATTATAAATCGAATGCAGATGGATATTTTATTTATGGCCTCCTTTTAAAGACACAATGGAAGAGGTTGGTCAACAGTGCAGAAGACTTTTTCCACTTTTTATGTTTGAGAACACTCCTGTTCCCTCTCTAAGGCAGAGATTTATGTCTATTGAGGGAGACCTATATTACCAGCATAGTAAAACAGCCAGTCAATATGTTGTAAAGTATACCAGTTAATGGCTGAAATATTAGTTAGATGAAAAAGGCAGCCAAGCCGAGCATGATGGAAGCGTGATTATAAATCTCCGGTTAATACATTAACTGAGGGGAAGCAGACTGGCTTTGTATATTTACTTTTCATTGCCTACTGAAACCACAGTGACTGATGAGCAGACTAGAAGTTTCATAAGACTTCCCTAAATGAATAATTGCTTAGAATTTATTACTCAGGTGTAGAAATAGCAGATTCTTACTCGACCGTGCTGGTGAGAGCTAAAGGCTTGCAGCAAAATGAATGTGAAACAATCATCAATGGAGATGAGAGAATCTATAGCAAAGACTTAAATGAGAGCAGAAAATGAATGGCGACAAGATCATTAAGAATGTTCTGATAACTTGATAATGAATGAATGCTGACGAAGTACCACACCAGCGAGAGTAAAGTGGTTTCTATAACAACAGTATACATCCCAATAACAGAGACCATAGTTTTTTATTTTCTTCATAGAGTTGTGGCATTTAAAAAAGGAAAATAGAAAGTGGCTAATCTACAGAGGAGATTTTCACTCATGAAATAAAGATCCTCCTCTTTTAATAATAGTAAAAAAATAGATAACTTATTTCTGTAGATTAAATCCTCGATATGTCTTTTTGTGGAAACCTGGTACTATTTCCAGGAAATTTAGGTAGCAAACAATATGGTTACGATGACAGTGTTCCCTGTAGGGTGTCACTCCTATAGAGTCCTAAAAGGATTTATCAGATTTTAAGAGTGGAGAGAAGTTTCAATGAGTGCTGCTCTCAAAGGCCTGGTACATTCATACATTACATGGACAATCCGCCAATTGTAACATGAATTGTTCAATGCTTTATTTCTCCTGTGGTGGTTGTGCTAGGAAATTATCTACTTGATGGCAGACACTGCCACACATACAGTTATGGTAGTACATCTGTTAAGGGCCCTGATCAATTTTTATTTTTTTAAGGGGATAATTGGCATGGTGCAAAACAGGAACAGGTAATTGTCGGGGTTGCTCAGATGCTTTAGCTATTTGGGGCTCTGTAATTACCTATGGTAACCCTGCTTACAGTAGTTGATCGATGATGGTTCCAGCAGTTAGACATCTTGTGACTAGCTTATTATTGGTTAACCCTTCTAACAAAAAGGGATCGTTTGAATTAGGTATTCCCTTAAATACAAATCTGAAAATCTATAGAAGCTGCATGATAAAATTGATAACATATTTTTTTTTTAAATGATCAATTAATATTATATTTAATTATATACAATGAAGTCTTATTATTATGACCAGTTCCTACTTTGGAAGTTGGCAGTGTGCAGCTCATGAAGGAAGTCATGTGTCGTGAGCTGGCATGTCAGGCAGTTTAACAACGCTGGTTGGCATGAATGGCAACAAAAGTTGAAACAGAAATGAAGCCAGCCATTAGTTGCATGCTAGTTATACAAAGTGTGTATAAAAAAATAAACGTACAGACTTACCACTGGATGATGGACAGCAAGGTGGACAATGACAATGGCACAAATAGAGATGGAAGGATAAAGGACTTGAATCCAGAGGCAAAACATCAAGAAAACAGTGGACCGAACCAATAACTTTCCCTAACTCCCTAACCTGTCCCTAAGGCTAACCCTAACACCAGACACTGCTGTCCCCATCCTACCCTTGACACTATCCCTACCAATACACTTCACTATGCTCCCCCTACCTAGACAGCTAAAACTACTAAGGAGAGCTCAGAAAAAGAACACATTGCAAGACTTACACAGAGAAAAAACAGAAACAGAGGACTAAGTCAAACAGAGCTCTAATAACTGATAACAGATAAGCAACCAAAACAGGACTGAATGCAAACAGCTCACAAGACACAGTCTCTCATCTACCATTATAGAAAGCAGCCAGACACAAAGTAAAACTCTGCTTTATAGAGGGCTAGAAATTAACCACATATTCAAGCTCATATGTGTGCATAATCAGCTGATGCAGTGAAGAGAGTTGTTTGAGAAGGTGAATAGCAACTGCTGATCTAGTAAACCAGAAAATATGAAATAGCAAGAGAATTCCTGCCATTCGTAACAGATAGGCTGTCTGCACACATATCCCTCTTTGGTATGATGGGTAAAAGGAGCTATTTGAGAGTTACAAAAAAGTTTTCTGAAATTGTTTTGTTTGTGAACTGCGCACATGCTGCTGTGGTGAATGTTTATATAAGTGGACAAACAGCCCCATTGTGAATAAGCGATGTGGAAATTTTGGAGCACCACATGCCATTGATGTGAGAGACACACTACAGGAGAGCAGCTCACAGGCAAAATCAACCCCAGGGCTACCACATGAAAGACGAAACCAAAAGTTCATCAAATGCGACTGCATATGGGACTCCAGACAGATGATCACTGCACCTCTGCCAACAAAGTTGCATTGGCAGAAAAGGCTTTGAATTTCATGACAATATCGAAATTGAACCTTTGCTGATTAGCAAAGAGTTGCCTTTTCCAGTGAGTCATTTTTTGGGGCTTCGTTGAATGGATGAACATTGACGTATCAGATGAAAAACTACAAAGAAGATACACCCACCAACTGTTGATCAGGGCCGTTCCTAGGGACAGGTGAGGCGGGCGATCGCCCGGGGCGCCGACGCACCGCTCACCCGAGGGGGGGCGCTGCCCGACTCGCCCGCCCGGAGGATAGTCCCTGGCTCTGCGTGGCCATTTTATAACAGCCACGCAGAGCCACTCAGCAGCTGCACGCACTCACTGTGTAGCTGCAGGTACAGGAGAGGAGGCAGGACGGATCGCTCCCATCCTGACTCCTCCCCTGTATCAGCGTCGCAGGGGGCGCTCAGCTTTCACCATCTACTGGCTACAGGGGGCATCTACTGGCTACAGGGGGCATCTACTGGCAATAAGGGGGCATCTACTGGCTACAGGGGGCATCTACAGGCTACAAGGGGCATCTACTGGCTACAGGGGCATCTACTGGCTAAAGGGGGTATCTACTGGCTACAGGGGGCATCTACTGGCTATAAGGGGGCATCTACTGGCTACAGGGGGCATCTACTGGCTACAAGGGGGCATCTACTGGCTTCAGGAGGCATCTACTGGCTACAGGAGCATCTAATGGCTATAACGGGGCATCTACTGGCTACAGGGGGGCATCTACTGGCTATAAGGGGGCATCTACTGGCTACAAGGTGGCATCTACTGGCTAAAGGGGGTATCTACTGGCTACTGGAGCATCTACTGGCTACAGGGGGGCATCTACTGGCTACAGGGGGGCATCTACTGGCTATAAGGGGGCATCTACTGGCTACAGAGGGGCATCTACTGGCTACAGGGGGCATCACTGGCTACAGGGGGGCATCACTGGCTACAGGGAGAATTACTGGCGATAAGGGGGGCATCTACTGGCTACAGAGGGGCATCACTGGCTACAGAGGGGCATCTACTGGCTACAAGGCGGCATATACTGGCTACAAGAGGGCAGCTAGTGGCTACAAGGGGGCATCTACTGGCTACAGGGGCATCTACTGGCTACAAGGGGGCATCTACTGGCTACAAGGGGACATCTACTGGCTACAGGGGCATCTAGTGCTGATAAAGTGAGGCGTCTAAGATGTTTGTTTTGTATATTCTACAGTGAAGAGTTGAGGCCGGGAAAAGATGGAGATGAAAAGAGAAAGAGAACAACTCTTCAGAGATGTCTCCTGTGAGTCCCTGGATGTAACTTTACTGCAATCATTTATATGTCTGCAGAGCCTGTGTACAACTGATATCTACCCATGTATGGTCACTATATGCAGGTAATATTGGTTGTAGTATAATGGTTTAGTAATGGTCAATTTGTATTATTCGGTCACTATGTGCTGGTGATATGTTGTCATGGTGTGACAGTATTATTCGGTCACTATGTGGTTTCCACTGTGTGTTATATGGTAGCGCAGTATTGCGGTCTTGTACGGTAATGGTAACTGTATGACTATTATTTAGTAGTTTTATACGTAGCACATTGTGGTAAAGCTTGTTGTATATTTTAGATTTGGTTGATGGTGATGCAATGTGTCGCATTGTGGTGCATTATGTTACGTGGGGGAGGGGCAAAATTTCTTCACCTCGCCCTGAGTGCAATGTAGCCTAGGAACGGCCCTGCTGTTGATTGAAGAACGCAAGCTGGTGGTGGCAGCATTACAGTCAAGGGAATGTTTTTGTCACATTCTCTGGACCCCCTTATCCATGTGGAAGACACTCGTACCTGATTCAGCTACGAATCTATCCTTGCAAAGCACGTACACCCATTCAGGTTGATTGTTTTGCCTGAGACAGATGGTATATTTCAGCAAAGTAATGCATGTCACACTAATGTCACACTGCTAGAAATGTAAAACATTGGTTGGTAGAGCTTGACCTAGTTTTCCAATTATTACTCTGGCCCTATTGTTCCCCAGACTTGAGCTCAGTTGAGCATCTGTGGGATTACCTCAATCATTGTGTTTACTATATGGATTCTACCCCAGGCACCCTCCAACAGTTGTGGGATGTACTGCAGTCATCATGGCTCCTGATACCTGTGACAACCTACCAGGAGCTTATCAAGTCACTCCTAGTCTGTCTAGCTGCCGTCCATGCTGTAAACCACAGTTACTCAGGATAATAGCCAGTCATAATAATATGACTTGGCTGCGTATATAATATTTTAAGCCACTAATACAAATTTTGGATATCTCCTTTAGGATTTAGCATCAAAGCACAATGGTTTTTATCTCCTTAACGTATTTTTTTTTTACTTTTTACTAGCTGACTTACATTGAATCTTTCTATAAAGAATATGTCAGCTGGCCTGGCATGTCTATTTAAGCACATGATTGTATTGCCCATGAAATAATAGTGATCGAACATCTTTCTTTAGATCTTTGCATGGTGACTTTGCTATTTCTTATGTATGTATAAATATATGGATAATTTGTCACAGAGCATATCGGTCTGTGATCCAGTCCATGGATGTGCCCGTTTTGCCCTGACCTGTACTCACCTCACCTCCTCCATTAGGTCCGGTTTTCTGCCTTGCTTGACTCCTGTCATCCGCTCCCTGCCAGTTTTAGGCATCCCCATCTGCCACACTCTACTTCTCTCTACCGCATGCTCACGGGCACCCACTAGTATGTGTGTTCTGGTCCTCTGTGATTTAAAGGGTCAGCACGCGCCATCCCATTTTTGCTGCACTAACCACATGTCACTTGGGGTTTCTTATTGCTCTCTTCCTCTATCCAACTTGCCAGTTATTAGTTTGTATTTCCTGTGCATTAGTACATTAGTGCCGTGTTCATATTCTCTGGTTCTGACTTTTGACCTTGAGTTTCTGACTACTCTCCTGCCTGCCGCCTGCACTGACCTGTTGCCTGTACCACCAACTGTGTCTCCGCCCTACTCTTTCTGTAACTCGTTGGCATTTCGTCTGTCACTGTGAGTGACCACGTGAATGGTTTCCCGTAGAAATGTCCATCCTGCCCTGGGGGGCGGGCACTGGTGAAGACTGAGGGCTCCTTAGACTCCATTCCCTAGTGTGGCAATTGCCACCTCTCTGACCCAATGGGTCCCTTTCCCAGCTCGGTGTGACAGTTTTGACAACTGGGCGTTATTATTCCCTTGCCAACCTGCAATAGAGTGGCATCACACTCGGCACTGATTGGACACTGGCAGACTGTGAAGGGGCACACCCCATTGTAAAGTTGAATTGTAACATATAGCTATCAATTTATTTTTACATTTCCATGAGTAACAGTATAATGACAGTATAATGACACAATGTAGACTTTTATGTTATAAAAAATATTTGCTTGTCACTTTTAGAATTATCTAAACTATTCATCCTCATTTAGTTGAAAACTCAACAATAAGACTAGAAAGATATTGTTCAGTTCACGTAAGGACACTGGCTTTTCAGCATCATCAATGAGGCTCCTGTGATTAGTCTCTTAAAACTCTGTGATCTGATTTTGCTTTTGGTGACTTAGTGTAAAGCCTCTCCTTTAGCTCCATACTAAAGATCTTTGATACATTTTAGATGCTGTCTTGCAACTTTAAAATCTCTTCACCTGCATCAAAGAAGAGATTGTTAATTTCATATATTATAACCGGAGTTAAGCTGCTTAAGTAACATCAAAGTCAACAACTGACAAGCTAATCAATATTCTCTACTGCACTTCATTCTAATCAATTTTCAACAATTATTAAATGTAATTATTTCTATGTGTTGATTTACCTGGTCTTTTTCTTCTTTCCAGTGCTCCGTAAATTGACCAATACTTAACCCCTTGACGCTCCGTGCCATAAAATTATGAAACGGACAAATTCCACACAATACCTTTTGGAATACTATTTCAGTCATTTGATTGTGTGAACATTAGAGTATTCCCATAAGATCAGGGAAAGGATGGTGGCTGTAATACACAGCTGTCGGCCTGCACCAAAGGTCTAAGAAATCCATGGGCGAAGCTAGAGGCTTATTAGAAAGGGGGATTCGATTTTAACAACAGGTTCCATACTTGGCGTGATGCACTATGCAAAATTATTTTCAATGTTCACATGTATTTTAGTGCTTGCAGCGTGCCGCTGTTGTTTTGTGTGTTTCCATTTGTATCACAGCCATAGCAGCTTTCACCATTGCCATTTCTTTCATATTGTTTAAAAGTTTTGATCATTGTTTTCTTTTTTTGGATTGTATGATTGGAGTGGTTGCCTTCATTTTGATCTTGCACTGCACATATCCATTTGTGGCTATTTTTAATCAGAACGGATTGTATCATAGAGGTCTGTTCTAGGAGGTGAGTCTGCGTAGTGTAGGTTCTAATAAAATGAGGTCACTTTGCTGTTGGTGCATGGGCTCACACAACTTGATGTGCGCTAAGAACCTCAGAATTTCATGTATAATATTTAAATCAGTGATGTAATTTTATATAATTTATGAATTCAGTGTTTACCTTTTCCATGTTGTCTGCAGTGTGCTGCTGTGGTTGTATTGCATTTGTATTGCAATTATAACGTACAGAAGTCAGAGTTGTCACACTTGTTTCTTTGAATAAACTAAACGTTTTACTACATTTTATCTTATGTCTTTTAACTAACTTTGCGCAACAGACACTTCCTCAACAATACGCTATGATATTCAATTCAGAGCCTATAGCCCAAAACAGCAATCTGTCTTTGGCCACACAACTGTGGGACAGGTGTCTCCCTTTCCGTTCATTTGGATCTTTCCTTTGTTATACTGATGTTGCTCACTCTCCGGTTACACATTACCCCAATTTCCTTGCGGTTCTCGCAAGACATATTCATCATAATGGGCTGGGAGCTTACATAAATTGTCACACTAAAAGTGCCATACCAGAGATGCACCAGCCCCAACCTTTGCTTTGCTAAATTCTTCACTTATTGCTGATTCCAACCTTGGCCCCAAGAAGTGTAACCTGGGAGAAGGTGGAGAGTCCCACCAGTCATCTTAATCAGCTGGTAGACAGGCAGTGGTGGGGGCTTCTGGACCATTGCTTTGTGGTCTACTCAGAAAAGTACAAGATCTCAGTAGATTTTGATGTACTCTTTTTATGGGACCTGGTTCTTCTTCAGGTTTCACCTTGAAGACCAGGTTATTCGGCTTAGATTAATGGACCACTTCATACAGGTAAAGATGCCCATTTCTACTGTAGCTTCCCAGCTCTACATGTGGTCATATCCTGCATCATCATCCGACCTACGACCTACAGTGGCAGCTGCTTATACTTGGGATTGATCGTCAGTTCCTTTGA
The DNA here is from genome assembly GCA_025379985.1 of Phyllomedusa bahiana. Classification (NCBI taxonomy): domain Eukaryota; kingdom Metazoa; phylum Chordata; class Amphibia; order Anura; family Hylidae; genus Phyllomedusa; species Phyllomedusa bahiana. The sequence continues at coordinate 9,258 of JAODAL010052405.1, forward strand.
ACAACCAAATCATAGATCCCTTGTAGAAGTCTTCTATGATCACCCAACCACATCTGCATAGTCCAATTTTCCACCCCCTCGCTCAGCATGTTCAGGCCATCTCTCTATTTTCTGTTCCTCCAGCAGTCTCAACACCTGATGCAATGTGCAATTTAGCCACTCACAAGTAAAATTCCCTTGGTGATGAAACAGAGTAGTACAAGCCTTCTGTATCTGTTAAAAGCAGCACATTTTCTGTATGACTTGATCTTCAAAGCAGACCCCCCTGGTCTGAGTGCAGCTGGGTTGGGCATCCAAATACCAGCATAAAGTGTTTCAACAGAGCTTGGCCAGTGTGAACTCATCTACTATCAGGATGTCAGCAACATTTTCTGCTATGGCCCATACTACTGTCAGGAGTTTTGCTTGAATGCTTTAAGGTGCAGCTGGCATAAGCGATTACTCTGTCTTGATCTCCCTGTATCTGAGTCAATAAAGCTCTCAGTCCCTTCAAACTTCACATTTGAGTTCATATAAGCCGGAATTGGCAAGCTAGTCAACAGCCATTTCAATGGGGCGTTCTGCTTCTCCATTTCATCAGAGGACATGTTTCTTAGCTTTCTCCAGAATTAGCAAGTATAGTGGTTATATTCAATAGGCAACATTTTTGATGAAGCATCTGTAATATCCTACAAAGTCTAGAAAACCGTTCAGGGCATAGGCCACTGTTGGACAGCCTTTACTTTAAAGTCTATAGGTTGCAAGCCTTTCCTGGAGACGACATGGCCCAGAAATTGAATGTTTTCCCAGAACAGATGACACTTGTTAGGTTTTAGTTTAAGACCAGGTTTTAGTTTAAGACCAGGTGCCACAGGATTTTCATCTAGCTTCTCCAAATGTTCTGCCCCCATGTCCAAATATATACTGATGTCATTCAGGTAAATGAGGAAACATTCTTGATTTAAATATTCAAGGCACAATTCCATGAGGCGTTGGAAGGTGGCAAGGGCATCACTCAGTCCAAACGGCATCCTGAGAAATTTGAAAAGTCCCATATGAGTAATGAAATTCCATATTCTCCTGGTTCTTTTGTGTTATAGGCATCTGCCAACACCTTCTTAGTAAGTCAAGCATGGAGAAAAACTGTGCATGTCCCAGGGCAGCCAGTGCCTTTTCTATGCAAGGGAATGGATATGCATCTCTCACAGTGCAGGCATTCAGCCACCTGTAGTCCACACAGAATCGGAGAGTCCCGACCTTTTTTTCACCAACACGATCAGGGAAGCTCAGTGGCTTTGAGTGGGACGTATTTTTCAGTTCTCTGGCAGCTGCTTCAGCATGCTCTTTACTTCCTGGTATAGGGCAAGAGGTATAGGTGAATAAGAGGTTTATCACCTGTCTGGATTTTGCGTTCCAGTGTCGAAGTTACCCCAAATTCAGCCTTGTGACAGGAGAAGACAGCAACATGTTACCTCAGCAACTCACGGAGTCGGTTTATTTCATCCTCAGTCAGATGAGTCCCCTCCTGAGACCTCTTTTGTGTCAACCCATAAGCAACATGTTGTTCCCCTCTCACCTAGTAGACCATAACTGAATCCATATCCTGTTTTGGCTAATCCAGTTCCCACATTTGCTTATCGGGTAGTTGTACTTTCTGCGCAAGATATACATCCGCCAACCACTCACTTGGGTCTAACCTGACTTTGTACCAATTAGTGTTCATTACACACACTATAACACACACTTCTTGTACTTTGTAGAGAGTGCTTCCGACTGCCATTCCTTTTACTGTATGGGCTCCACCCCTTGTAGTCAGTGACTCGTCCTGGCTGGGAGTGGGATTAGCACATCATGCTGGGCTTGTACTTGGATGGGACTTGCACATTCCCCAGCAGTCCTCTACATCTTGAAGCTTAATATGCTGCAAAAGGGGAGGGGGGTTAAACATTCAGAATCCTTTTCCAGTGCTTAGGTCCCCACTCAGCACCGTTAACCCATCTAAGTCCCTAAGTATGTTCATGACAACTATTAGCGGGGTCCAGGAATCCATAATTTCTGGCACCACTACCATCCCTTTCTTTCTCAGTGTCTGACCCCACACTTCTATGTCAGCCTGCATTACTCTCAAATTTCTGCACTGGTAAATTATTAGTGGCTTTCAAACTTAACTAGGTTGCACTCTTCTGTTGGAGTGCTTGTGGGAAGTAAGCCTCAGAAATTTTTGCAGGTAAAAATGGTTACCTAAGATTCCGTGTTAACCAGTCCATCCAGTTCCATTTCATTAACCCTGACTTTTTCCAGCCAGTTCCATAGCTACTAGAAAGAAGCAAGAATTTCTCTCAGTGTCTGCGGTTCACCCCTCAACTGCAGGATGACTTAGTTTACAATCATTGTGCACAATGATTAAGATTTGTAGAAATCGAAATGCATTTGTGCAGAACGCTCATATTTGAGTCATGTACGCTACCCCCAGCCACACTTGTATATTTTTATAATATATTTAAATAAAGAAGATATGTTTTAAGACAATTGAAAAGCCTGCCACCTGAATTGCTGCAAGTGTGATTTGCCGGACACACATTTGTTTGGAGTTTACATAACTGCAGCCCACTTACCACCTACATACTGTAACTGGACCTCACCTACCTAACTGGGGTCTAGCTAAAACCTAGCTAACTGGGGCCCAACAATATAACTTGGGCCCACCTAACACCTACTTAACTGGGGCTACCTACCACCTACATATCTAGGACCTGCCAACCTACCTAATTAGGGCTTACCTAACTGGGGCCTACCTACTTGTGACCTACCCCAAGATCTGAGCACTAAAGTTTTTTGAGCTTATTCATCCAGTATGCTCAATGCCAGCTCAGCTTTCATATGAGGTGCCACATTGCAAAGCCAGGCCTTCACTTTTAATCTCTCATTCTAGTCTTACAGTCAGATGTTTCTTTCATCAAAATGGGATAAGTGGTTTAACAATGCACCCACTGGTACTTAGGGCAGACTCCATGACCCATTGACTTCTGCATATGCCATGTTTGACTCCATCCTGTCGACTTACACCACGTGTAATGTGCAGGAATCAAAGTCGTCACACGTACTCTCTCACATCTGCTCTCTGTTGCATCCAACTGCCACTAACTGACTTTTTGGTGGTCCTTAGGTTCTTATCATTACTGTTTGCTCTCTGTGTACCGGTGCCATGTAATGACCGGAGAATGAACTGCAAGTCCCCACTCAACATAGCTTTGGCACTGTGCACCTGCACAGTCTATTTCATAATGTTTATATTTTTTGTCAGATATGACAGTTGTCATTATCATGAAACCATATTATTTACTTTATTTGCAAGTGGTTTTAGGCTTATTCACATGGCAGAAATTCATGCACATTTCAGTGCAGAATTCACATGTATTCCCCACACAAGTAATTGTGAATTATGTGCAGAATATGCATGCCATTAAGTTTAATGAGAATCTTCACTGTAGCTATACAGATGTAGCAAAGATTAACCAGACATTTATTTCATTATCATACCTGTGGAAGAAAAAACTATCTCAACCTTTCAATGCTTTTCCATGGCTTTTACTGTTTCCTCACAGCAAAGTACAGCAGCAGACAGCAGGCACTAGAACCCATACAAACAATGGACTATTGGAACATTTAAAAATCATAACTGCTTTCACATCGACAATCAGCTCTCTGTGCAGTCCCATTCAAATAACTCCGAAAGGAAGCCTGGCTAAGAGCTAAACTACAACTCCTTGTAGAACAGGAACTTGTATAGGAAATCCAGATTTATGAATAAGTCAAAACTGCATGGGTAGACAGGACTTGGATTAGTCTTGTTCACACATCCTGAAACTATGGTGAAATCTGCTTCACAAAATTGAAATCAATGGCAGAAATCCACATGGAAAACATGTGAACAATAGCATTAACAAGCCCTCTCTCTAAAACCTAATTTATAACCCCCTTTTGGAATCTCTCTGCTGGGGAAATTAAATTAATTTTAAAAATGTTTGGGTTATAAAAAGTTTTAAAGGGGAAATTTTATCAATTAAAAAGTCCCTTTGTTTGTAAACAAGTTTGTTTTAACAAAAACTTTTAAGAAATTTTTGTAATTTCCCTTTTAAAATTCTCCATTTTCACTAAATTTATAAAAAAAAACCTTGAAAATTTTTCAGGGTTTCAATAAGTAGAAAATGGGCGAATTTCTCAAAAAAAACGATTTGAGAACTTCGCCGAATTTTCCAACAAAATCTGTTTTCCCGAATTATTTTAGGATGAAATTTTCGGGTTTAAAAAAAGCCCATTTCCTGGGTGGGAGAAGCCGTAGGGTTTTTTTTTGAACATTTGTTTCCCCCTGCTTAAATATGGCAGAGGGAGCTTTTGGGTTTTGGTTTTTTATACAAAGCTGTGTTTTAATTTTGGGAAAGCACTTTACTGCCGCCGCTTTTTAGAATCGCCCCCCCCTTTTTTTTTTTCCCCCCCCCTTTAAAAAAAAAATTCCCCCCGGGCACTTTACAGGGGCAAAATGACCAAAAAACTGAAACCCCGGGAATTTCCCCGCTGATAAAGTCCCTGGGGGAAGTTGCCCGCTGAAAAAAAACAAGCTGGGGGGCAAAGATCCCATTTATAGCATCAAAGAAAACAGTAGTAGGTTTTTCGGAGGCCCCCAGATCGCAGCCCCTAAAGGGGACGAAAGGCAATAGCCGCCGTTGGGGCGGAATCTAAATGGGGAGGTCCTGGTTTTCACCAGAAGGCCCCCCGCCAAAGCGGGATGGACTTCCGGCCGGCGGGAGTCTTTCCGGGCGTTAACCCCCCATTTTTGGGCTTGCTTGCGGGGTGGCAGCCGAAGGGTTTTGGGGAGGTTTCAAAAAGTTAAGGGGCAAATTGGGGACAAGCCCTTTAAAAACAGGGCAGCCGGGAAGGGTCGTGGTCAAGGGACGGAGGCAAGAGGTAAGGGTTTCGGACTTTTGACAGCAGGCTCAAAGGGTGAAGGGGGAGGCGTTTTTTTTCTTTCTTTTTAATTTTTAAAAAAAAATTTCCCCATTATTCTTAAAATGAAGAAAACTCATCCAAAGCCAGTTTTGCAAACATCTGCCCTTTAGCATCCCGCATCCTACTAAATTTCCCCTCACTAATGGCACCGAATGCAAAATAAGCACTAAAACATTCCCTGTAGTTAGGGTTTTCCTTCAGTTTAAGTACGCTGCATTTCAACAAATCAAATGTTTACGCAGGGAAAATGCATTCAAAACTACCAAAGTTTATACTTAAAAATAAACAATTTGGAACTCTTTTAGGTATTAAAGATGAAGCTGGGTGGAGGAAAATTTCCTTGGCCAAATGGTTTTTCGGGAAAGTTAGCAAATTGACTACGGGGGATTTTTCTTTTTAAACACCCTTTAGTTTGTCCCCCCCCCTCACAGCTGGAAAAAAAAGGCTCCATTTTGGACCCGGAGCGAGGGGGCCAAAGGGTGAGACCAAAGTCATTCTTGCCGATGGAATATTCTGCGTCACAGTCAAAAAAATCGCATGCTGCAGGCCATGTCGCAAGTGATTCTGAGGGACTCCCTACTCCATTCCACTGTAACTCCACTGTGCTTGGGGACAGGGGCACAAGACAAGTGTGGAGTCACCGGCACCCAAGCAGCATGAGGTCAGAAAGGGGGCACAATGACGTTCTGGGAGTGGAAAAGCAGAGTAGGCCACAGAGTGGGCAAAATGACAGAGTATGGGGGGTCACTGCATAAAGCAGCAGCTGAGGTAGGTGCACAAAACACAAAAACAATGGGAAAAGGGGCAAAGAAAATTGGAGGGCCCCAAAAAAAGGATAGGCAAAGGGCACAATGCAAGTTGGAGGTAGGCATCCACAGCAAACCAGAGGCAACTTGGCACAATTTTCTTTTTGGATGTGGGAAAAAAAAGGAGTAGCCACAGATTGGAAAATGAAGAGGTGGAGGCACGGCCAACCCGCAGCACAGAGGTAGACAATGGTCCAATGACACAGTGTGGAGGTGACGGCATCAATAGCAGCAGCAGCAAGAGCTCAGAGAGTGGCACAATGACAGAGTGTGGAGGTCACGGCACCAGCAAAAGCAGTAGCAGCATCAGGTCATAGATTGGCACAATGACAGAGTCCCTGGTAAAGATGGTGGTAGGCAGATGGAGAAACTGGTAGCATATGTGTGGCATCAGGCGGGTGGCGGCATCAAAATAGTGGCTGAGGCAGCTAGTTTGAATCCAGACTCATTTCTCAAAGTTTTGGTGAGGCATCATGGCTGATGTAAACTGACACCTAAGGCATTGGTGTGTGGAAATCCTGGCCGATCCACGCCTGATTTATCTTGACAAAGGTCAGTCGTTTCACAATTCCCGTGGACAAGCGGGTTCTCCTTGGGGTAACGATGACCCCCACCGCACTGAACACCCGCTCTGATGCAACACTACTGGAAGGGCAGGACAGCTTCTCCACTGCAAACTCGGCAAGTTGCGGCCACACATCTAATTTGGCTGCCCAGTAGTCCAGTGGACCTTCTAACTTGGGTGGCAGAGTGCTGTCCAAGTAGGCCACCACCTGTTGGTTCAGAATCTGTTCCAGGTCCTGCTGCTGCTGCTGGCGAGTGCCCTCCTCACTTGGGGGGTAAAGGAAGCTGCTTATCAGCGACTCCAGACTTAGGTTGCTGCTGATGGAGCTGGTACTGCTCCTACCCCCCCACCATCCCACAGTAGCTGTGGCAGTGGTATGTGAGCGCTACGGAACCCCCCTGTCAGACTTGTCAGAGGATGGACCATGCTGCACATAGGCAGCGGCCAACTCACTACGGAGGATTTCTGTCACGGCGCTCGGCGCCGTCCCCCTGCGCTCACGGGGGCTGGCGCGGGTGCCGCGGCTGCCCGCAGCCGTGGTCCTTCTGCTCTGGGGCTGGAAACCCCGTTCTTACCAGTCCCCGCTCCTGTCTCCAGCGCTGACAGCCGCCGTGCGCGTTCCCGTTGCTTAAGGCGTGCGCGACGGCTGGACTGGATTTAAAGGGCCAGCGCGCCGTTAATTGTTGATTGACGGCCGCTGGTCCTATTTAAGGTTTACGCCCCCAGCTATCCTTGCCAGTTTGTTGGTGTGCTTACACTAGTGTCTAAGAGAGTATTGAGCTGTTCTGTCCTGATTACCCGTGTACCAGTCCGCCTGCTTACGTTTCCTGACCTTGCCTGTTTGCCGCCTGCCCTGACCGTCTGCCTGCCTCTGACTACGAACCTCTGCCGCCTGCCCTGAGCTTCTGCCTGTCCCCGACTACGCTTCTGGATTACGATTCTGTACCACGCAGTACCCGGCCGCCATCGCAAGCAAGTCACGTCAAGGGTAACGACCTGGTAGCCTCACGCCGCAGCAAGTCCATCCCGCTTTGCGGCGGGCTCTGGTGAAAACCGGGGGCTACTTAGATTCCGTTCCCTGGCGTGGCTTAGCTATCACCGCTTGCGTTGGCCCAGCGGATCCACTCCTGCGTTACAATTTCTCTATAGTATTTGAGTTTGTCCTCCCTCTCAGCAGCTGGAAAAAAGAAAAAAGGCACCCATTTTGGACCGTAGCGAGGGTCCAAAAGGGTGGAGAGCCAGAAGTCATCCCTCTTCCGGAGGGTGACTATTCGGCTGTCACTAGCCAGGCAAATAAGCATGCTGAGGGCCATGTGAGTAAGTGACTCTGAGGGACTCTTGACCTCCATCTCCGCTGTATACTGCCACAGTGCTTGCGTTTCATCTGCCTCGTCTTCCTCATCTCCATCTACCTCCTCCAGCTGCTCCTGCTCCTTCCGACCTGTCCACCTGGGTAGAAAAACCACTCATTTCACCAGACAATGCTTGCGCTCCAATATCTCCTCCTCTTCCTCTTCCTCCAGTTCAGTCCACACCGGACTCATGTGGCCGCGAGATGTAGTCGCCACGTCTCCAGTCCCCTGCCCAGACAGATTTTTGAGCATTTGTTCCAGGACATGAAGCAGTGGAATGACATTATTCATCCTGTAGTCCTAGCGACTGACAAATAACGTCGCCTCCTGGAGCAGCACATGAGGAGGCTGAGATGGGGGTGGTGGTGGAGGAGGCAGACATTGATGCAGAAGCAGCAGTTTGACAATGTAGATGAGAATGCGCCGTCTCCTGTCCAAGTTGTTGGTGTGGCTGGGCAGGAAGCACATTCACTCAGTGGGCCGTAAAGGACATGTACTGGCCCTGACCGTAGTTACAGCTCCACACGTCCATGCTCCCGTTCACCTTGGAAGAAAAAAATAAGCTCAAGGACTAGCCCACCTTCTGTTCTACATATTTGTAAAGGCTGGTACTGCCTTTTTGTTTAAGAAATTTCGTCTTGGAACTCTCTACCTCGGCTCTGCAATGTACATTAGTTCTCTGAATGGTGCAGAGTCCACCATTTGGAAAGGGAGGGACTGCAGTACCAACAACTTGGACAGGAGCACAGTCAGCTTCTGCACCATAGGATGGTTGGACGCATACTGTTGTCTCTTTGCAATGCCTCGTTGAACGACTGCTGGCGTCATGAGTAGCGAGGAGCAGGAGCATCCCTTCTGCAGAGGTGGTGGAGCCCTGACTGGCTGAAATGGCATGCGTGCCACTGGGCTCTGCTGCTGCTGTTGCTGTGGCGGCACGATGGACCTCCACATCTGAGCCACGTTTCTCCCGGCCCCGGGATGGTGCCCGTGCATGTGTTGATGCAGGGCTGTGGTGCAATGTTACCCCCTTAGGCACGTTTCACTTTCTGCCCACAGATTCTACATATACCCATATTTGGCTCCTCCGGTGTCTTAGCAAAGAACTGCCACACTACCGAGTAGCTGATTTTACCGCCGCTGCCTCGCTGAGCCCCTGTGCCGCTACTTTCTTGAACCTGTGAAGCGGGTTTTCTACCCCGTGGCCGTTTGGCTCCCGACCTCGCACTGCTGCTACCCTGCTGACTCACGGCCACACTACCCACTTGCTGGCTGCGCCGCTGCCTGACGCGCAAGCTGACGCCCTCTTCTCCTGATGGTGATGAAGCCCTTGCTTCACCTGGCTCCCAAGTGTGGTCAGCTACATCATCATCGATAATTGTTGGATCTTCACTGCTGTCCTCCTCAACGGTCTTGGTATGCAGAGGCTGACCCCTCACAACATGACCTCTCATGCCACTCTCCACATCCATACATATCGGCCCCATTTCTTTGCTGCCAAGTAGCTTCTGCCTGTCCTCAAATTGTTCATCCTCGCTATATAGTGGCGCTGAGCCCAGACCACATAGTAGATCTCTGGCTGAGGGAATCGGATGGGACAGAGGCGGGTTGAGGACCGGTGAGGGCCGCTGACCCAATCCTGGGCCATGCCAACTAAGGGTTATGTCCGACGTTCCCACCGACTCTTGGCTGGGGTTGTCAGATGTCATCTGGGAGGAAGTGGATGACCTAGTCAACCAATCAAGAACCCTTGGGTTGCTGGTCAACACACGGCCGCTAGATGACACCGGCCGTTCTGGCCTCACCGTGTGACCCCTGCTGGCACGTCCCCGGACTGTGCTGCGACTTGTACCTGCTCCAGGAATGTTTGTGCCACTCGCATGTGTAGAGCCTGCCACCTCTCTGTCTGACATACAGTTTGTTAAAAAATGTACAGTCTCTGTTTAATGAAGATATCTGTATATGATAAATACAAAAACTGTATTTGATTCCAAATGAACCCACTAACAGGCTTGGGTAACACTTTTATATAAATTATGCTACAGCAATCACCAGGAAAAAATTAACTGGTATGTGGCGTGTTAAAGCGCTGTTTATTTTATTGACTACAAAAGCAGAAACACGCTTAATTAACCCTCGGATATAAATTATGCTACAGAAATCAGCAGCAAAAAAAATTTTTTAAAACCGTATGTGGCCCAAATTGGTAAAAACGCCCATTTTTCCTTTTTTTTACTGACTACAATAGTACAAACACGCTTAATTAACCCTTGGATATAAATTGCACTACAGAAATCACCAGGAAAAAAATAACTGGTATGTGGCGTGTAAAAACGCTGTGTATTTTACTGACTACAAAAGCAGAAACAGGCTTAATTAACCCTTGGATATAAATTATACTACAGAAATCCCCAGGAGAAATTTCCTAGTCTTTGGCGTTGAAAAACACTGTTTCTTTTACTGACAACAATAGCACAAACACGCTTAATTAACCCTTAGATATAAATTGCGCTACAGAAATCAGCAGCAAAAAATTAACTGGTAGGTGGCTTGTAAAAATGCTGTATCTTTTACTGAATACAAAAGCAAAAACAGGCTAAGACAACCTCTGGATATTCAATGTGCTCCAGAACTGACCAGATTAAAATGTATATGGAGCAGAACTGGACCCACACTGGACTTCAATTACAATACACCACAAACTGAATCAAAATTATAATGGAAAAGGAACAGTCTCTGATAAAAGCAGTGACACCCCCCAAAAAATCGCTGTTCAAAACAAATTTCTTTTGTGTGAGATCTCTGCAGCAGCAGCTGCAGCACAGCACAGTAACAGGAGTGTGAGAAGCCAGCGTCGCGTCCGGACTTATATAGTGCGGTGACGTCACAGAATCCCTCCGGTCTCTGATTGGCTTCATCTCTGCACAGGTCATTGAGGGTCCTCCATTCTTCCTCCCAGACTTCTCTGCCCCATGTAACGCCATGTGCTTGCGGACATTTTATCAATTGAAAACAGGATTCGTTCCCGCGAATCACCCCAAACTTCGACTTCGTTCAGAACCGAAATTTTCCTGAAATTCTAAACGAAGTCCACTTCATTAGAATCAGTTCGCCCATCTCTACCAATAAGCTTAATAATAGGCTGACATGTTATGCAGAGATTACATTTCTTCAGTCAACTCAATGTCATTACAGGCAGGATTCCAATAAAAGGTTCCAACTATACACAACCGTTCAAAAGTTTGGGGTCACTTAGAAATTTCCTTATTTTTGAAAGAAAAGCACAGTTTTTTTCAATGAAGCTAACATTAAATGAATCAGAAATACACTTTATACATTGTTAATGTTGTAAATGACTATTCTAGCTTCAAATACCTGGTTGTTAATGCAATATCTACATAGGTGTATAGAGGCCCATTTCCATAACAATCATCACTCCAGTGTTCTAATGGTACATTGTGTTTGCTAACTGTGTAAGAAAGCTATTGGATATTTTGAACACACTTGAAAGCCCTTGTACAAGTATGTTAGCACAGCTATAAACAGTTTTGCTGATTAGATAAGCTATAAAACTGACCTTCCTTTGAGCTAGTTGAGAATCTGGAGCATTACATTTGTTGGTTCGATTAAACTCACAAAATGGCCAGAAAAAGAGAACTTTCATGTGAAACTCGACAGTCTATTCTTGTGAGAGATGAAGGCTATTCAATGCGAGAAATTGCCAAGAAACTGAAGATTTCCTACAACGGTGTGTACTACTCCCTTCAGAGGAGAGCATAAACAGGCTCTAAGCAGAGTAGAAAGAGAAGTGGGGGGGCCCCGCTGCACAACTGAGCAACAAGACAAGTACATTAGAGTCTCTAGTTTGAGAAATCGATGCCTCACAGGGCCTCAACTGGCAGCTTTATTAAATAGTAGCCGCAAAACGTCAGTGTCAACGTCTACAGTGAAGAGGCAACTCTGGGATGCTGGCCTCCAGGGCAGAGTGGCAAAGAAAAAGCCATATCTGAGACTGGCAGGATTTACATCTGCAAATACATCACCAACTCAGCCTAAAATAATGAACAATTAGCTTAGAATTGATACCAATGGAAAATCCATATGTATTTGCGGACGTAAATACAGACGTATTTACGTCCGCAAATACATCCGGATTTTCCATTGGTATCAGTTGTAAGCTAATTGTTCATTATTTTAGGCTGAGTTGGTGATGTATTTGCAGACATAAATACGTCAGTAATTACGACCAGAACTAAGCCCTGGGAACATAGAAATCCTTCTTGGAGGATCACAGGTCCAGCAAGACCTGTGCTGTGCTGGTTCTTGCTGTATATACTAAATGGAATAAAAGGGGAAAGAAGAAAAAATACATCTTTTATTTATTTTATTTATTTTATTTTTTTTAAAGGGCAAAAACTAACATCAGTACAACAACAGCATTGCCTTATTTAATGTAAAATTAGTTTAATTTTCTCCGTATTTTTAACACCTTTTATAGGTGATATTTCTTTCTTTTGAGATCTTATATATATTTCCTTTAATTTTAAATGATCAACTTTTTCAATAAAGTGAAATCGATTTTATACAACTTTGATATTTATCTTTATTCAGTAATTACTTTTATAGACAACTCTTTTTCATTATTGTGCTGTTGTAACTGTATTGTATTGCCCCATTACAAAAAGTTCTAGATTCACTGCGCCTCCTCCGACTCAGGTAGACCACATTGAACGAGGTCTGCCTGTTGGAGCTGTAATGCGCCTCATTTTGCTGACCGGCATTCATACATGCGTCGGAGTATTCGTATCTGGTGCGTCCCGCCCCAGAACGCCCACAGCACGCCTCTTCATATTAAGCGCATCTGAAAGTGGCGAAGGTTGCGCCTAACAGCGCATTCCTGCGTCCGACAGCGGCGTCGGCATGGTGAAGCGCAGTATACGCCTGAAAACAGGCGAAAATCACGATCATACATGTCGCCCTTAGTGTAGTATTTGTCAGTATGTATGAAAGTGTTGTACTGCGGTTCATTAATTTGGCGCATCATAAGTGCCATGGTTGGTGTGGCAGAAATGTGTATAAAGACTCAACAGAATTCCTGACAGACAGTTGGGGCCATGCTAAAAAATTCTTATTGCCAACAGGCCAAAAAATACTAATTATTTCCCAAATAACACCACTAAAGTTATATAAACGCATAATAATTATTAAAGCAAGTTATATAATATAAAATTATGAAGCTAATTCAGCATCTACCATAAATCTCGACTTTTGGATTGTAAGTTATTTTTTGTTCCTCAAAATGTAGGTCAGGATTTTGCAGTTTGTATAAACTTTGGGCTTCATGTATGAAAACCGTCTAGGTCTAAGACTTTCTTTGTTGCCCATAGCAGCCAATCAGAGATCCTCTTTCATTTCATACAGTGAAAAGGGAGCTCTAATTGGCTCAATGGATAACAAAGAAAGTCTTAGGTTATGTCTACACAGCATATATTAAAATGTCGTCCAGAATTCAACGGCATTTTAACATTACTGGACCGTGGCTGGGCCAAGTTTTTTTGTGCAGTTTTGCCCTAAAGATCTCTTGGCAATTAGCTAATTAATCCTTTTAAATTATGAGAAAAGTCTGATCTTGTCATTACCTCTGTAATATACAGTAGGTGGAAAATTGAACAAATAAGCTTTTCTTGACACAGTGGTCATTGTAAAGAATAGGGAATGTTTATGAATCACCTAGAAATAGTACCTGTCCTGGATAATTTGCTGAGAACACATTAGTGATAGCCTAAGAAGTTAACATGTGGAAGAAAAAAATAAGCTTGAACAAATATTGCGTGATATTTCCATACAATACACATTGCTTCAGTCTGATTTATGTCTATAAGCAAAGTCAATGGAAAGTCATAGATTTTTAGTATTCACAGGTACATTCCCAAGATGAGTATTACACTCTGTCCTAGGTTCTTTGATGTAATGGTTCCCTGAAATTGGTGCGAATATAAATCCTTTCTTCAATCTTATTTACATAGACAGAAGTTATGTGGTGACAAGGTCCCTTCAAGGCTTGAATGGTTTCTTAATAACATGTACTAAATGGCATCTGGTATCAATCTTGTCCTACAGACATGCCTGTAGTGATTTAAAGCTTTCACTCCTCGAATTCAAACTCTCATTTTTAATGCACTTTCTGTCATTTGACTTCACAGGCCTTAAACGAGATTCTGTCACTTTTTTGACACCCTCTAAAATAAATTGAAAATTAAAAAGAATAAATGAATGGAAGAATCATCATAAGTGTCTCATCTGTGTGTGTAAATTAATATGTTAATGTAATTAGGATAAATATGTACATAATTGTTTGTGTTTTCTGACTTTGAATTAAGAAAAAATTGAAGACAAGACAAACATAAACCTGCACAATTTCCACTTTTCTTTAGGGGGGAGAACGGTACCTGGCGCAAAGTGTTCAATATTCCTATAGTGCCCCACAAGGGAAAATAAGTGTTATGTGCCACCGTGCAACCCGTATTTTATTCCTTCTACTATGCAATCCCTTTGTTGACTGTCACATCCCTCTCTTGGTCCTTTGCTGCCACTATTGCTTGAATGCTGATCCTTGTGGTTTTAAAGGGCCAGTGTGCACCGTTAATATGCCCCCATTCTAATGCCAGCACTTCTGCATCTATTTAACGGAACGCTTCCTCTGTAGCTCTTGGTGGTACCCTTGGTAAAGCAAAAGCTTATTTCATTATCTTGGTTTCTCGTTATGACCTCAGCTATTCCACTGACTTTGTTACTTGTCCTGAACTGTTATGACCCTGTTTCACAAGAATTCCACTTGCGTTCTTTCTTCGCATATCTCCTGCCTGTCCCTTTGGTACTGTGTTTAGATGTAAGTTGTTTCCCCTGCAGACCGCATCAAGGGTAATAACCTGGGAGTTCCCCTGTGGGAAGGGCCCAGATCCCTGCAAAGGTTCGAGATGTAAAAGGGAGGCTTCCTATTTTTGTTCTTTGGTACCATTTTATGCCGTATCCCATGTGTGGCCCAGTGGATCCTCCTTCTGCCACTAGTGAGCATATTTGAATTTTAAAGGGTTTTGGGTTTTTGAAAAAAGGGATTGTCTATTGGGATAAATTGTATTTTTAATGTACTTTTGTGCATTTTAAAATAATTTTTTTATGATAAAAAAACAATTGGTGTGATGGAATAAAAAAATGCAATTGCAACAATTTTGCTTTGTTTTGCTTTTACATAGTTCTACCTCTGGTATCAATGACATATTAACTTTACTGTATGGATAAGTACATGACTGTATGTATTAACCCCCTCAAGTACAGGCCCAGAATTAATTACTTCAAAAAAAATAAAATAATAATAATAATAATAATAAAAATAAAAATAATAAAAATAAAAATATTAATAATAATGTTATTATAAGTTTTTATCACTTTAAAAAAAAGCCATTTTTTTAAAATCTGTTATTAAGCACCCCAAAAACTACAATGAAGACGTGAACAAACAAGAAAAAACACAGGTTTACAATAATCACAGAATTTTCAAATGACAGTCGTACGATACTTCCCGGAAGCATATTTTCTTTTTCCCCCTCCCCCCCCCCCCCCAACCACAACTTTCAAATAAAAAGTAATGCGAATGAAACATTGGGGAGTATAAAATACAGTTTGTAAGTGAAATGAACGTAGAAGATTCAAAGCTTCCAATCTATTATATACATTACCAATTTTAAGTACATAAAAAAAATCAAGGTTGAACAAACACCCAACCCCACCTTCGATTTGCGAACTATGCCCGTTCCCAAAAAAACAAGTTCATGCCATTTCCCCAAATTTCCTAAACACTAACAAGCTTTGCAGCTGCAATTAAATTACATAGAGGGAGGATTATAAGAATTTTTACGGGCCCGTACAGACCATATCATTCCTTATCTCTTTCAAGTACCTAAAAGGGAAAGGAAACCCGGTCGCAAAAACCCCTAAAGGTTACTATATTAGTAGGCCCCGGCAAAAAAAAAACAACTCAAAACCACAACATCAAAAAATAAGCGCTCCCTTTTCCAAGCACACCCCCCCTCTGTGTCTAAGATATCTGCCACGCGGTTTTCCAATTTTCACCACCCAAAATCTTAATTACTGCGCAGAAAATGAATTCTTGGGGATCCAAAAACAGGGCCCAAAAGGGAGAATAGATTTACCCCATTGTGGTGCTCAGGGCATAACCCTTTAAATTTGGGGGCTCCCCATTAATACCTTTCCTGAAACCCTGCGGTATAAGTAAAGCAATCCTAATAGCCCCTGTATTCTCTGCGGAAGTAAGGGAAAAAGCTGCCCCCACTTAAAAAATCTTCAACGTGTGTCTCTTTTCTACCAGAACCTTACCAGTCCATTTTCAATATATAGGACAATTTATCTAAAAAAATCCTGAAAGGGGGGGGGAATCGTGTATCCATGTTTCAAAAAGGTTTTTACCCCTGCGCGAAATCATATATAAAAATTTTTACTTCCGGTTCACATGGGGTCAACTGTGTGTCTATATGCCCAAAAATGGCCCATAGGGGGTTTTGGGGACATAACGTCAAATGGGTTTTTGTAAATAGCCCAACCCGTGCCAAAAAAACCCGTATCACGGACAGCCCATAACGTGGGCATTTTCCCCCTCCCGGTCCCCACATTGAAAAAGCTACACTCTCAAAAATACCCATGCGATGACCTCTGACTGGGGGAAAATTTAAACCTTATATAACTGAAAGACATTCCCAATACTATGAGGCCAAGAAATTTTCGGCTATTGACCAAGCCCTTAAATAGGTGTGGACCTCCAAATAGGGCGCTCTCACCCAATTTTCCAGCCCATTTTTTGATCCCAGAAAAACAAGCGGCGATGCAGGGTTTTTTTAATAACGAGAGGTCAACCCCTTTCCCCCCGGCTCCTGAGCAACTTTTACAGGTTGGGTCCATTCGTTCTGCTAAGATAGGAAGCAGTGTTTTTAAACATAGCACGGCACTTAAAATAAGGAAAAAAGGG
>JAODAL010052406.1:0-26003 GCA_025379985.1 Phyllomedusa bahiana
TGCCCCGGAAACGGGGAAAAGGGGGTTCCTGGCTTTTTAGGAAAGGATAAGTGCAAAGGCCCTTTCCTGGGCCAAATTTTTAGAAACTTTGAAAATCGGTGGTAAAACTTTAGGAAACTTTTACAACCGATTGAAAAACCCGGGCCCCTGCAGGGGGCATGGACCCTCCCTTTCCCCGGTGCAGCCGCGGGGAAAAAAAATTTTTCCCCCCAAAATTTTCCCGGGCACCATGGTTCCCATTTCGTTGGCCGGGGAAAGCCACAAATCGATTTCTTGTTTCAGCGCAGAGCGTTTCCCCCCCTGTGTTATTCGTTCGCCGGGGCAAGGCCCGGGGAGAAATGCCCTGCACCCCTGTGCCCCAAAACCCTGTGGTAAGGGGTGGAGCAGTACTTGTGGGGGGCTGGGGATGGCGGTGGTGGTGGAGGAGGGGGGAAAAGGGGGAATTGGGGGCAGGACCCCCAGTTTGACAACAAAGGAGAGAAAGGGGGGCGTTTTCTTTTCCAAATTTTTTGGTGGTTTTTCCCGGGCGGAAAGGACATTTCAACCCCAGTGGGCCATAAAGGACCCGTATGGCCCCCCCACCGTAGGGTTTAGCTCCCGACGTCCCCCGGCCGTGAAACCCTTTGGAAAAAAAACGATAAGCCCCAAAGGGCTTGGGCCCCCCCTTGTTCTAAATTTTAGAAGTGTTTGGTTTCCCGGGCCCTTTTTTGGGAAAAGAAATTAAAGGGCTTGGAACTCTCCCAAACTCGGGCCGGGACAAGCCCATAGTTCCCCCTGAACGGTTTTCAAAAGTTTCCCCATTTCGAAAAGGGGGGGACTGCCCGGCCCCCCAACAACTTGGGCAGGAAATATGGGTCAGCTTCCCGCCAACCCTTTGGAAGATTTTGGGCCCCTACTGTTTTTTTTCTTTGCAATCGCCTTTGCCCGAAGATGCCCGGCGCCCCTGAAATACGAGGAGGGGGGGAGGAGCATTGGACCGGGAAGGGTGATTTTTTTCAAAGAGGAAAAAGCCCCTTTTTTTAGAAAGGGGGGGGAGCCTTTTACGGCTGCAATGGCATGCGTGCCCCTGGGGACTGCTGCTGCGGGTTTTTCGGCGGCAGGATGGACCCCCCACATCTGGCCACGTTTCTCCCCGGCCACCGGAAAGGTGGACGCTGCATGTTTTGAAGCAGGGCCGTGGGGGGGGCCAACTTTGCTTCCTGGGGCCCCGCTTAAAATTTCTGCTTACAAATTTACATTTACCCATTTGGGGTACTCCGGGGTCTTAGCAAAGAACTGCCCCAAAACCCCCTGAGTATCGGGTTTTTCCCCCATGCTCCGACTGGTGGGGCTACTGCCCCCCTGCCTCGCTGAGCCCCGTGCCGCTACTTTTTTGGACTTGCGAAGCGGTTTTTTACCCCGGGCCGCGGGGCCCCGCCCACACTCTGCTACCCTGCTGACTCAGGCCACACGCCCCACTTTGCGGGGGCCCCCGCTCCCTGACCGCAAGCTAGCCCCTTTCCTGACATTTGAAAAGCCTTGCCTCCCCCGGCTCCCAAAGGTGGTCGGCTACTCCATCTTTTTTGGTTTAATTTCATGCTGTCCCCACCCCCGGTTTGGGTATGCGAGGCTGACCCCTCAAACATGACCCCCCCATGCCACCCCAAAACATCTATTCTTGCCGCCACTGCAAAAAGCGGGGGTTTTGGGCCCCCATTTCTTCGCTCCCAATATTTTGACTCCCTCCTCAAATTTTTTCAACCCCAAATATATGGCCTGACCCAGACCTTTAGTAGTCTCGGGCTGAGGGAACCGGATGGGACAGAGGGGGTTGAGGACGGGTGAGGGCCCTGCCTCTCCGGGTAATGAAACTAAGGGTTGGTTTTGAACGTTCCCCCCGATCTTGGATTTTTTGTCAGATGTCAAGGGGGAGGAAGTGGAGACTTCAACCAATAAAAAAACCCTTGGGTTGCTTTACAGCAAGGGGCCCCCTAGTGCAGGCGTTGGGGCTCACTGAGTACCCCTGCTGCGACCCCCCTTGCTGTGCTGCGCCCTGGCCTGCTCCAGGAAATTTGTGCCTCTGCCACTTGCAGGGGAAGAGCCTGCCACCCCTCTGTTGACATACTGTTTGTTCTAAAATGTAAGACCTGTTTGATGTAGATATCTGTATATATAAAATACAAACCCCCGTATTTTTACTCCATAAACCACTAAAAACTTTGGGAACCTTGGATATAAATTGCGTCCCCAAAAAAATGGGGAGGAAAAATTGGCTGTAGTGTTGTTCAAAAAAATCGTGTATTTTATGAATGTAAAGGGTAAATTTAAAATTCGGGAAAGAATTATGCCAGAATTTTTTTTCTGGGCGGGAAAAA
This sequence comes from Phyllomedusa bahiana, assembly GCA_025379985.1. Lineage (NCBI taxonomy): Eukaryota > Metazoa > Chordata > Amphibia > Anura > Hylidae > Phyllomedusa > Phyllomedusa bahiana. Next base: position 2,355 of record JAODAL010052406.1, read on the forward strand.
GAAAGTTTTTTTTTACTGAGTCAACTGCAGAAAAAAAACTTATTTTAACCCTTGGTGTAAAAAATTTTGGGAAAAGAATTTAGCCCCCCCAAAACTATAGCTTTTAGCGTGTTTCAATGCGGGGTTTTTACGCCAAAACAACAAGAGTTTAAAAAAATAATTTAAACCCGCTTTGAATTGGGTACAGGAAAAAAGTATATTTTTTGCGGTGAAAAAAGAAAAGGTTTCTTGGGGTACCACGCTGAAAAACAACGCTTAACTAAAAACCCGGGTGTAAATTGCGCCAAAGAATTGAGGGCCCCCAAACTACTGTTTTTGTAGCGTTTACAAAGCGGTGTTTATTTCGCCACACAACAAGAGATAAAATTGTAATTAACCTTTTGGGCTTGTGAATTAGGCTACAGGAAAAATGTATATATTTTGGCGGTGAAAATGACGGTTTCTTGGAGTCACCACAGCTGGAAAACAACGCTTAATTAACCCCTGAGTAAATTGAGCCAAGAATTGAGCCAGCCAAAAATGAAGTGGTATTTGCATTGTAAAAACGATGTTTCTTTTAAATGAATACAACAGGAACTGGCTTAGATCCCCCTTGGATATTCAATTTGCTTTGAGCAGATAGGATTTAAATGTAAAATGCAGCTGCAGTGGGACGCACCACTGGATTTCAGATCCAATACCCCAAAAAATTAGAAATAGAACATTAAGAGAAGCAGTCTCTGAAACAAGCTGAGAACCCCCCCACAAAAATCGCTGAATAAAAATCAGTTTTTTCAGTAACAATCAGCCGCGGCAGCACCCTTCCCTGACAGTACAGTGAGAGGGTGTGAGCTCCCAGCGTCGCGCCGTACTTATATAGTGCGGTGACGCACAGAATCCCGCCGGTCTCTGATTTGGGTTCATCTCTGCTCATGTCATGCAGGCTTTTGGCCCTTCTTCCTCCCAGAGCTCTTTGCCCCCTGTAGCGCCATGTGCTCGCAGCCATTTTATCAATCAAAAGCACACTTCGTTCACACCGAAGGGACCCCAAACTTCGGACTTTCGTTCAGAACCGAAGTTTCCTGAAATTCTAAAACGAATTCCATTCTTTAAATAAATTCGCCCATCTCTATGATGCCCCTTACATGAATTGATTAACAAAAAACTGATCACCCTCAGCTAAAAAAATCACAAACAAACCCAAGATAAAAAGAGCCAATAGTGTATTTTAAACTAAGCAACCCAACCCAAAACGCATTTCCCCTTTTTTTCAGGATCATCGGGACAAATTAAAAAAGAAGTCAAGCAATAAGAAAAAGGGGTAGCTCCCCCACAGTATACTCCGCGATGGTGGTCCGCACGAAAACCCGGGGAGCATGGGAAGTATAACATGTAGGCAATTGAATTTTTATACAGCGTTTTCACCACACTTGGTAGAATTAAAATTAATGTTATTTTTTCCCCAAAAATCGTAAGTTTTGTCTTGCATGGAACCTTTGTTTTTGTGGGAAAGCAACTTTTTTTTTTTCGATTTTTGGAAAAATTTTAAAGTTTTAAATTCTACCAATGTGAGTGAAACCTGTACAACCTTTATTCTAATAAAAAAGAACACAGCCAACATGTCAACAAAAAATTTCAGAATGTAAATACAATATAGAACAACTTTTAAAGGGTTTAAAAAGCTTTGGTAGAAGTGTATTATTCCATGAAAGACTAACATACCTGTTTCTATTCAAAAAAAAAAAGAACCCAATACAGATACATAGTTTCTAAAACAAGTCCCACACAAAATTTCTTTTACTTGCGATCTCATTATTCTTTGTTTAAACAAGGTAGAGGAATTTTCCCCAGGATGACAATAACTCCTGTACATACCAATTTAAGGACGATAGGAGTGACCGCATTATTACCTTATAACCGATGACCCGAACTTTGTCCAATAGAATGAAGGCTCGCATGCGCAATAGGGCACTCCCAAAGCCGCGAAAACAACCGCGCTGGAAAATAGAACATCGGGGCACCGAAAAAATGTCCCAACGCCGGGGGAAATGGGGGCCCCACAAAACATAAACCGTGCCCTCATCAAAAGGACACGTAGGGGCAAACAACCCAATTTAGTGTCTCCCCCAGAGAGCCAAATTAGTTTTGTATTTTCCAAAACACAATAAAGATCTTTACAATAGGCTCACCCAAAAAACCTATATTGGGAATAACCCACATATCCACAGTTAAGTAATGCGGGTTTAAATCTCCCCAACCCTATATGAAAAAATTTAAAAACCCCTAGGTTTCCATTAAAAAAAAAAAAACCAATTTTGTCAAGTATTAAAAAATGTTTTAAAAAATTATTTTTTTTATAAAAATTAACTTCAATAAAAAGAAACAGATTATCCTTCTGTATAGTAAAAAAAAGGGAAAAAGGATATTGCTTTATTCCCAACCCCTTGTTTTTAAATTGATAAAATCCCGAAGGTTTCTCTCTGTAGGAACTTTTTCATTATCCCCCCAAGTCGACTGGATGTAACCCCCTCCAACACTGTGAAAGAGAACGCCCGTTGTTTCCCCCCTTGGGAAAGGGCTAAGGAAATTTGAATACTTTTTCCAAAATCCCCTAATTACCACAATCATGGTTTTCCCAGAATTCTAAAGGATTGACTTTTTCAAATAAAAGGGGATTTAAAAAAAAATGGTTTTTTATTCTTACAGTTCTAGGTTTTAATTTTTATTTTTTTGATGGAGAATTAGGGCTTGTTTTTTGCGGGATGATTGATTTTTTATTGGGACCATTTTGGGGGGGATATGACCTTTGATCCTCAGGGTTTTTTTCTGAGTTTGTTACATTTTTTAATCAGTTACCTTGAATATATTGACATGCAGTTTTTTCACAGGGTTTACATTTCAGTGATATCCAATTTGTATACTTTTTTTTTTTTCTGCTTTTGCACAAAAAAACACTTTTATTCAAAAATAAAAAACATATTTTGCATCGCCACATCTGAGAGAAATAAACTTTTTTTTTTCTGTGTACGGGTGTTTAGTGGTTGTTTTTTTTCGGGATCGTTACATTTTTATTTGGGATCCTTTTTTGCTTTTTTCTGAGTTTGATCACTTTTAAACCCTTTATTTGAAGTCAGGGTGAAGAAAATACTCCAAACCATTTTTTTCTTTTTTTTATTTTTTTTTAAACAGGGCTATCCATGCATAAAAAATAACAAGTTATTTTTCTCCGGGGATCGATAAAATTTATTTTAAATTACCCAATTTGTTAGGTTTTTTTTTTAATTTTTTAAAGGGCGTTTTAAAAAAAAAAACCATTTTTTTTTGTGTAAAACAATATTTTATTCATCCCCCATCTTGCTGAAAACCCAAAACTTTTTTTTTTTTTCCCATACACAGAGCTTTTTTCGGGGCTTTTCTTTTTAGGTAAACTGACTTTTTAAAATTGGTATTTGCTTTTGGTGTTTAAAAGAGTATTTGTCGCTTTGTATCCTATTTTCTTTTATTGTGGCGTTCACCATGCTGGGAAAAATTTAAAATGACAGGGTTTTTTTAGGGGAGGTTAAAATTTAAATAAAGTTCGATACCAAATATTTGTACTTTAAAATTTTCTTTTGATCTGAAAAGGGGGGAAAAGGGGAGTGTATGTGGGTTTTTAAATTTTTTTTTCGGTTTGTGTTTTTAAATTTTTCCCTTTTTAAAATTTCCCCCATCTTTTTTTCTTTTTCCCCCTAAGGGGGGGAAATTTTACAGGGATACAATAGAGATCGGTACATAAAAGACCTGCTCTGTATTGGTCTTTTTGGCAATTGTCCCCTCCCATGCCCCCCCATGCCCCCCAGGGGGCACTTTCCGGGAATGGGGACGTCACAGACAGCGTGGAAACCCATTGGAAAAAACTTTGGGGGTCTCAGGGAAGCAAAAACTGCGGGGATTGTTCCAACTGCTGCGAGGGGGGAAAAGAAGGACTCCCTTCTTTTGTCTTTTTTTCCCTTTGCTGTGGCAATCGCAATAGGGGGAAACAAGGGGTTAAAAACTGATGGCCGATTCACTCCACCACGGGGTTATGCAGCATGGGGCCCAAACTAAATATACAAACTGGTCCCCATGTCATGATCCCTGAAGGACCCCGCTTTTAAACCCCCACGATGTCCAGGGCGTACCAGTACATCCAATTTTCAGGAAGTCCCCTTTCAAAAGTCGGGAAGGGATTAATTTATTTTTTTTCTATTATATCAAATACTTATTTGCAACAAAACACAAATTAATTATTTGAAAATCATACAATGTGATTTTTTTGAGGGAGTTGGTTTAAATTCTAATTATACTTGCAAAAAAGTGGGGACTTATTATTGAAGGGAGAGTGTATATATTAACAGAAATCACGTTTGCCTTAGTAGGCTACACAGACAGTGTAACCTACAATCCTGCTTCAGTCTGAATTGAGCTCTGGCTGATGGTGTATATAGAGGTTAAAGCTATACTAATAGGTAGCTAAGAAATAATTGTTTTTAAATCCACTGGTGAAATAACCTAGGTGCAGGAACTTAGCAGGGTGTAGCTCACACTAGCAGGTGAACTATGTCCTAATTAGACAGTGGCTGGAGTAGGATTGTGAGGATTAAATTCACCTCAGGCAATGTTGATAAGGCTATGTTCACACAGATTATTTTGGGACGTATTTCAGCCCGTAATTTGCGCCATACTGCGCGAATTACGGGCTGAAATATGTCCCAGTCATTATGGTAATCCACAGTTCTCATAGAGAACTGTGGATTACGTCTCCTCTCCCCGCTCGGACAATACGCCGCGGGGGGAGATAAGTGACATGTCAATTATTCATGGTGTATACGCGGTGAGAATAATGAATGTCTATGGGGCCGGCGGGCTGCCAGTCCCCCTGCACCATCCCGCCCCAGCCCCCGTACACACGGCGTAATTGTGGGGCGAAATACGTCACACAATTAAGCCGTGTGAACATAGCCTAAAACAGCGCCTATAAGATAATAGTGTGGCAGGTGCTGAATGTTTGTTTGTATCTATCTCTGAGTTTGATCTGGGAACTCAGTTACTGTGTGCGCTAGATAACAATTGTTTGAGCATAGTGGTGACAAATACATGCTTTGTTTTCTGTCTGTGGACCTCTAAGGTTTAGTACAAACCACATTGATAGGTCTGCTGCCCGAGCATAAATGCGCTTGTTTTGCCGAACCATATTCAAATATGTGTCTAATAATCTAGGGGGAGCCCGATGCCCAGAAGCCCCCATGTTAGGCGCAAACAAATTCATTACAAAAAATGGCAACATATAAGATCGGTGGTGGGAGCGCCCCTTTTCACGCATTTAGTTTTAAGGGCCATTTTGCGGTGCCCTCCTCATACATGGGTGTAAAGTTGCCTGCGCCTGCAGTTTTAAACGCAATTTGCGTAGGCCCATAAGAATCCCCCAAACTGGAGGGGCCTATACCGCACATCTTACCATACGTTACTAAATGTTTCCTTTAATTATAAAATTTTAAAAAAAAAACGAACGGGAGTTCTTAGTATCTTTTTTTGGCAAAATGTATGGGCCAACTTGACGTGGGCGGCGGCCCTCTATTAAGGGGGTTAGTAATAGGTAAACGCTTTCCAATGGCGGATAATCGCAGCAAAAACACAACAGATGAAGGGACTGTATTGGAAAGAAAACCACAGCTGAAAGCCGAACGGTTGGGAAAGGGAAAACAACACAGAAAATAGCATCACGCACAATGGTTCCACACAAGACCAAAAAAAGGAAATAGCACTGCTATTTTCCAGGGCTCCCTCATACAGACTGCCAGAAACAGTTTAAATTTTTTTTTTTTTTTTTTTTTTTTTTTTTTTACTTTTTTTTTTTTTTTTTTTTTTTTTTTTTTTTTTTTTTTTTTTTTTTTTTTTTTTTTTTGTTTTTTTTTTTTTTTTTTTTTTTTTTTTTTTTTTTTTTTTTTTTTTTTTATTTTTTTTTTTTTTTTTTTTTTTTTTTTAATTTTGCCACATTTTTGATTATTTAGGACGTAAATACCCCCCGTAAATACTTCTAGAACAAAGCCCAGGAAACATAGAAATCCTGCTTGGAGGACCACAGGTCCCAGCAAGACCTGTGCTGTGCTGGCTCTTGCTGTAGATACTAAATAGAATAAAAGGAGAAAGAAGAACAAATAATTATTTTTTTAATAAAAAAAAACAAAACAAAATTAACATCAGTACAACATCAGTAGAGATGGGCAAATTTCTCAAAAATTCGATTCGGTCACTTTGCCGAATTTTCCGACAAAAATAAATTCGGTCCGAATTACTTCGGGACGAATCACGTTAAAAAGCAGCTATTTCCAGGCTGCACAGAGCCTGCAGGGTAGAATGTTGTGCCATGCTTAAATATGCAGAGGGAGCTTGGTTTGGTCTTTATACAATGTTGTGTTTTAGTATGACACGCACATGACTGCCGCCGCTCTTAGAATCGCTTCACTATAAAATTCCCTGGGCACTTAAGAGGGCAAAACTGACCAAAAAACTCAAGCGGGAATGTAGCCTGAAAAAAGTCATCCAGCGAAAGCTTGGAAAAAAAACAAGCTGAGAGCTCAGGTGCAACATTAGTGACAGAGTGTGGAGGTGACGGCGGCAGCCACAGCAGCATGAGGGCAGGCATGGCACAATGACATTCTGGAGGTGGCAAAACAGGAGGGAACCACAGAGTGGCACAATGACTGAGAGCGGAGGTCACGGCGGCAGCAGCATGAGGTCAGGAAGTGGCAAATTGACAATCTGGGGGGGGCAGAACAGGAGGACGCCACAGAATGGCACAAAGACTGAGAGCGGGTCACAGCGGGAGCAGCATGAGGTCAGGCAGTGGCACAATGACACAGTGTGGAGGACACGGCAGCAGCCACAGCAGCAGCTTGAGGTCATAAAGTGGCACAATGACAAAAGTGTGGAGGACACGGGAGCAGCCACAGCAGCAGCATGAGGTTAGAAAGTGGCACAATGACACAGTGTGGAGGACACGGCAGCAGCCACAGCAGCAGCATAGGTCAGACAGTGGGACAAAAGACATTCTGGAGGTGGCCAAAAAAGTAAATTTGGCCACAGAGTGGCACAATCACACAGTGTGGGGGTCACACGCAGCAGTAAGGGGCAGCAATGGCACAATGACATTCTGGAGGGCAAACAGAAAGGGCCCCAGAATGGCACAATAAATGTGGAGGTCACGGCGGGAAAGCATGAGTTAGCAGTGCACAATGACATTCTGGTGGTGGGAAAAACAGGACTAGGCCACAGAGTGGCACAATGACTGAGAGTGGAGGTCACAACAGCACAGTAAAGAGGTCGGGGAGTGGCACAATGACAAATTCTGGGGTGGCAAAACAGGAGGAAGCAACAGAATGGCACAATGACTGAGAGCGGAGGTCACGGCGGCAGAAGCATGAGGTTAGGCAGTGGCACAATGACATTCTGGAGGTGGCAAAAACAGGACTAGGCCACAGAGTGGCACAATGACTGAGAGTGGAGGTCACAACAGCAGCAGTATGAGGTCGGGCAGTGGCACAATGACATTCTGGAGGTGGCAAAACAGGAGGAAGCCACAGAATGGCACAATGACTGAGAGTGGAGGTCACAACAGCAGCAGTATGAGGTCGGGCAGTGGCACAATGACATTCTGGAGGTGGCAAAACAGGAGGAAGCCACAGAATGGCACAATGACTGAGAGCGGAGGTCACGGCGGCAGCAGCATGAGGTCAGGCAGTGGCACAATGACAAAGTGTGGAGGACACGGCAGCAGCCACAGCAGCAGCATGAGGTCAGAAAGTGGCACAATGACATTCTGGAGGTGGCAAAACAGTATTAGGCCACAGTGTGGCACAATGACACAGTGTGGAGGGCACGGCAGGAGTCACAGCAGCAGCATGAGGTCAGAGAGTGGCACAATGACATTCTGGAGGTGGCAAAACAGGAGGAAGCCACAGAGTGGCACAATGACTGAGAGCGGAGGTCACGGCGGCAGCAGCATGAGGTCAGGCAGTGGCACAATGACACAGTGTGGAGGACATGGCAGCAGCCACAGCAGCAGCATGAGGTCAGACAGTGGCACAATGACAAATTCTGGAGGTGGCAAAAAAAGGAGTAGGCCACAGAGTGGCACAATGACAGAGATTTGAGGTGACGGCAGCAGGAGCAACAGCATGAGGTCAGAGAGTGGCACAATGACACAGTGTGGATGTCACGGCAACAGCAACAGCAGCAGCAGCATGAGGTCATAGAGTGGCACAATGACAGAGTGTTGAGGTGGGTGGCAATACCAGTCCCTGGTAAAGATGGTGGTAGGCAGATGGAGAAACTGGCAGCAGATGTGTGGCATCAGGCGGGTGGCGGCATCAGAATAGTGGCTGAGGCAGGTAGTTTGAACCCAGACTGACGCCTAAGTCATTGGTGTGTGGAAATCCTGGCCGATCCATGCCTGATTCATCTTGACAAAGGTCAGTCGTTCCACATTTCCCGTGGACAAGCGGGTTCTCCTTGGGGTAACGATGGCCCCCGCCGCACTGAACACCCGCTCTGATGCCACACTACTGGCCGGGCAGTAGAATTGAGCAGCCAAAAATGAAGTGGTATTTGTATTGTAAAAACGCTGTTTCTTTAAATGAATACAACAGGAACTGGCTTAGATCCCACTTGGATATTGAATGTATATGCAGCTGCAGTGGACGCACACTGGATTTCAGATCCAATACCCCAAAAAATTAGAAATAGAACATTAAGAGAACAGTCTCTGAGACAAGCTGAGACACCCCACAGAAATCGCTATATAAAAATCAATTCTTCAGTAAGAGCTATCACAATCAGCCGCGGCAGCACCTTCCCTGATCAGTACAGTGAGAGCGGTATGAGCTCCCAGCGTCGCGCCCGGACTTATATAGTGCGGTGACGTCACAGAATCCCGCCGGTCTCTGATTGGCTTCACCTCTGCACATGTCATGCAGGCTATGCCCTTCTTCCTCCCAGAGTGCTTTGCCCCATGTAGCGCCATGTGCTCGCAGCCATTTTATCAATCAAAAGCATACTTCGTTCACCCGAAGTACCCCAAAGTTCGACTTCGTTCCGAACCGAAGTTTTCCTGAAATTCTAAACGAATTCCACTTCGTTAGAATCAATTCGCCCATCTCTAAACATCAGCATTGGATAATTTAATGTACAATTAGTTTTATTCTCTCCCTTTTATCAACACCTTTTATAGCAGAGATTTCTTTCTTTGGAGAACTTAGATATATTTTCTTTAATTTTAAATGATCAACTTTCTCTATACCTTGACATCGATTTTATAACACTTTGATATTTATCTTTATTCATTTATTTCATTTGAACGAGAACTGTTTGTTATTATTATACTGTTGGAACTGTATTGTATTGCCCCATTACAATAAGTTCTAGCTTCACATTTCATTTGAAAGAGAACTGTTTGTTATTTTTATACTGTTGGAACTGTATTGTATTGCCCCATTACAATAAGTTCTATCTTCCCTGCGCCTCTTCCGACTCTTTTGAAGTAGGTCTGCCTGTCGGAGCTGTACTGCGCCTCACTTTGCCGAACAGCATTCATACATGTGTCAGTCTTTTCTAATCTGGTGCATCCCGCCCCAGAACGCCCACAGCGCGCCCACAGCAAGCCCCTTCATGTTAGGCACATACGAAAGTGGCAAAGGTTGCGCCTAAAACCGCATCACTGCATCTGACAGTGAATTCGGCATGGTGAGGCGCAGTATACGCCTGAAATGAGGCGCAAATCCCGATCATACATGTCGCCCAAAGTGCCTAACACATTCGTTTGGTGCATTACACATCATAGCCAACTCACTTTGGTGCATTTGACTCCAGAAAAGGGTGAAAAACCCGATCATACATGTTTCCCTTAGTGGTCAAAAATCATAAAACATTTACTCTTAATTTTTCCTAGCTCATCCAAAGTCAATTCTACTGGTTATTTAATCTGAGGTTAAAGTAGAATCTAAAATATTTAGTGACTTTCTTTTTGATCCTGGCTCCCCAAACACAATACCTGTATAAAATTGTATCGTGGGGAATCCAATGAGCACATGACCAACTCAAAGAAGCTTTTTCTTTTAAGGTTTTTTGTCTCTCAGGACACAGGCTATTTAAGAGATTCAACTCAGAGAAAACATAAAGACAAGGAGGAACAGGTGGTATAATGTCAAAGGTCTTACTTTGCTGCTGCTTAGGATCTTTTCATCCCGATCTAATGACCCTTAAGCATTTCGCATGACATTTTGTTGCTGCTATAAACTTCCAACTTGCTCCTCTTTGTGTGGTTTCCATATTATTAGAAAAATGCATATGCACATATTTCAGGGAAGATTGGCAGCTGACATCAGGTTGATATCAGGAGCAGAGTCCTTTATTTTGGTTGATGCATATAAGTTTTTAGACAGGTTGGTTTATAGGTGTGGTACCATTAACATCATCATCATTACTTCACATTTTGATTATAATTTGCAATACAATGTGTTAGTTCAATCATAATACAATACAATTGGTTACTTCTAACACACATATTTTAAATACGCAAACAGTGACCTTTACATTATCTTTGCTTTGCATGATTAATAATTAATTTGCATCGTAATACCTGGAAAAATAGGTTAGTCATTATTAAAGTATTTAATTAAGATGAGAAAAACAACTTATCTAATCATTGATTTCATTAATAAATACTAGGAAAACAGAATGTTTATTGTTGGGAGTGGCTAAAGAATCTGGAGGACTTTTTTTTAATGTTCTTGGAAAATTAAACAATGGAATGTTACAGCAATCATCCCACATCCCAGTCACCATATATATAAACAAATTATCAGTTTATCAGTATTATCAACAGAATAGAGAATGGCTGGCACTCACAAGCGAAGGATGCTTTCTTGGGTGCTTGTCAATAAAACATACAGTCTATAGAAATTTGACAGCACTCCAGTTGAGATGGAACAAAGTAATCCAATTTATTTCAACATGCTCCAAAAGGTTATATACAGTTATAGTGACAAAAGTTGGTTTGACTTTTCGGTCAGTATGACCTTTTTTCAAAATGCGTCACTGAAAGGTAAATAGCATACAGTAAATAAAGTGAACATATCCATAGTTAACAAAAAATAAATAAGGACTATCTATACATGATTCAGCTAGTATCTAAAATATATACAATATTTACATATGTACATGTCATAGCATAATATAACCATACTGTACCAATGTTTTATCAGTAATGCAATTTTCCCTCCGTTGTTTTCCCCGTTGTCCCCTAGTCAGTTTCTATATGTTCCCTCACCTTTTCCTACTGTTGCTATTATATCCTTACTTTACTTATCCCTTTCCTTTTCGTTTTCCTTCCTCTCCCCATGTTCCCCATTCTCCTCTGTCAGTCTCCTCCTCTATTCACTTAGTCCCCATTCCATATTACGTTTTGTAGATTTACACATCTCTTTCTTATGTCTTTTTATTGTGCTTCTCATATACTTCTCCTTTCGCCCGCTGTGGTTATCCATCTGCGCATACGCCATTTTCCCCCTAATCCTCTCCCACTCAAGCTCCTTTGTACGCATGCGCCCCCAAAATATGGACCCCTTTTGCTCATTTTCGGTTCCGGGTGCCGCGTTCCCCGCGTCCCGCCGCCTTCTTAATTATACCCGCCCCCTTCCCCCTGGATCCGTACGCTCCTCTGCTCCTGGCCACGGCCCCTTTTTCCGTCTCCCTCATGCCTTTTTTTTTTGGGGGTTTTTAGGGAAAACAGGCCTCCATGTTACTTTAATGTACCCTCCTCATTGTTACCTCATTTCCCAAATTACTTTGCTTTTTAGATACATTATATCTAACTGCGTATTATCCTTTGTTTTTTACCGTAAATGTACTCTTATTGGTATTCTGTCCCTTTTTTCCCTGTGGCCATTTACCAAATATGTGCCTCCATATTGCATTCTATGCATTCCCTTCTAAATTTTTGCCCCTATAATACATTGGAAAACATAGGGTTATATTTGCTATGAATGTACATATGTAAATATTTTATATTTTTAGTACTGTAATATATAGAATCCTTATTTTTTTTTTTTAACTATGGATATTTCATTTTTTATTTACTGATGCTATTTCCCTTTCAGGACGCATTTTAAAAAAGGGCTCGCCCGAAAATAAAACCAAACTTTTGTCACATCCCTGTATATAACCTTTTGGAGCATGTTGAAATAAATTTGGGGTTTACTTTTTCATTAAACTGGAGTGCGTAAAATTTTCTATAGACTGTATGTTTTTTGCAACCCCCAAAAAACAAAATTTCGCTTGCGAGTGCCACCATTCTCTTTTCTGTGATCTCCCTTTTGGGATAAGGCACCGCATACATAAAGCTGCGACACCTTCGCATATAACCCTAATGAAGCAAAAAATATTATTGATCAATTACCACTCAAAATAAATTTTTCTTCATGTTTGCAAAGAACTCATACTCGTGAATGGGAGAAAACCTTAAGTGCCTAGGGGGACATAAATTACACGTACCACACGGCAGAATTTTTATGGGGCAAACAAATACCCAGAGGTTTAAGATACACCACAACCAACCCTGTTCAAGGAAAACGACAGTTACTGTAAAAAATTAAAAAAGCTCCTGAAAAATGCTTTTTTGACCTCTCCTTTGCCCATAAAACTTTACAGTGTCGATTGCTAAACTAAAAAAGAAATTGTCAACACGACAACAGTTGCCCTCCACCTATCCTCAGGAACTAAATCTCTCAAAAACAAGGTCGATAAATCCTCCAGGAACATCGCCAATTTTTAGAAAACAAAAAAATGCAAAAAATTTTACGAGATCCCGATGACTACCGAACAAACGAGTGTACCAGGGCAATCCCAGCGATTTAACAACTACACCCCAAAATAAAACCGGATTATTCCAGCTCCGCATGGAAACGTGAGGGGGCAAGGGTCGGGCAGGCTCCTTTTTAAGTAAAACCTAAAAATCTAAGAGGTTGAGACCTACTAGGCGGGGGGGAGGGACCCGAAAATTCTCACGCAGGACTAAAACTGGGTGCGGGTGAGCAATCAGCGTGACCAATAATCTTGTAATCAACATTTCTTCTAGGTCCGCTACCATCTGTTTAAAGTCTACAAAAAGGTTTGCTTTCCCTCCCCTCCCTTCTCTCAATTGTTTACAGTTTTGGGAAACCAGTGCACAGGAAAGACTTTGTAGAGTTTGAACAGCTAAAAAGGGGGGCAACAAAAATAATAAAATGACTGGGTGGACTACATCCCCAAAAGATTAAAAGTTTGGGGTTATTTAGTTTAAGAAAAACGGCTTGGGGGGGCATAATAAATATGTTTAAATACATAAAAGGGTAATAAGAGATCTCCCCCAAATTTTTTTATCCCCGGACGTATCTAAAACAAGGGGCATCCTCTACTCTTGAGGAAAGAAATTTCTACAAAAAACATAAAAAGGGATTTTTACTGAAGGCAGTGAGACTGTGGAACTCTCTGCCAAGGGGAAAATTGTCATGGGAATTCACAAACAGAGTTAAAAAAAGGGTTTGATGCATTTCGGGGAAACAAAATTTAATATAACATTTATGTGTCTAGGTTTGGGAGAGGGGCTTGATCCAGGGATTTTTCCGATTGCCAATTGGATCGGGAAAAATTTTTTTCCCTAAAATAGAAAAAATTGGCTTTACCCATTGGGGTTTTTTGTTTTTCCTTGGATCAAACCTTAGCACAACAGGCTAAACGGAGGACGTCTCGTCTTTTTGGGCCTTACAAACTATGAAACTATGAAATTGAAATACATTCCAATTACAACGAACTTTAAAGTTTTTTAGGTCTTTTTGACTTAAAGTCAGTTTTTTGATTTCACCATGATCTCCACCCCCGAACAAATTTAATTTAGTTCGTCAGTTAGGACAGTAAAGAGCCCCAAATTGTCCCCCCTAGGGGAAAAAATCACCCGATTTAAAATAATTTCGATAGTCAAAAGAGAGGAGATAATTTCCTTTGGCCCCACAAAAACAAAAAAAACATTTAAACCCTTTCCCCCGGAAATAAGCCTTAGTCCTTAAGAATGACAAAAATATCATCATTAAACCTGCAGATAAGGGGGGTGTGTAGTTTTAATTACCTATCAACTAAGTCGAAGCTAAGGCAACTACGGATACTCACAAAGCTCCCTTCTGGAGACCCCCTCTTTAAAATCAAATCCCCTTTCAGTGTTGCTTGATTATTATCTTGTAAGGGGTATTTTTGATAAAGCCACCTCCTTTTCTTCAAATGAACACCCGTCATCCGGTGTTCACCTTTTCCAAAAATACATAAGGGCTTAGAAGACCACCCGGGGGGACCAAATTGTACCCGACGGATTCTTTGTTTCCCCTTTGGCACAATATCTGGAAAACATTTTTATCCACTGGGCCCCCCCCACTCCTTCTATTTTCAAAAACAAACCCTTTCTTTTCTACTTAAAACACCATTGGTGAATACCGCAAATCAATTTTGGTATCTTCGACGTGTGCCTTTTTTACACTCGATTGAACATTTTAAGGGTATTGAAGTTAAAAGTGCCTGTTAAAGGTCTGATCTGACCCATGATGAATTTCCTTTTTATTGACCCATTAACTGTAATTCTTAAGTAAAAGTTATTTTTTATTTGATGATACTCACCTCAAATAAAAGGGACCGCAATGGGGGCAAATATGGCCCCCCCCTATGCCAATGGTACAGTCACACTTTAAGGACACTTTTTCTACCAAAAAAACCCCTTTAAAAAGCATGTTAAAAATTTGGAAAAAAATATATTACGAGTTTTCTGCATCTGAGAAGGGGGCCGACCCCCATTCTATCTTTACATCAGGTTAACTCCATTTGGCCCGAGTTTCAATTACCATACAATTTGATTCTCACCAAATCAGTTTCTAGAACCCTAGTTATCAAGAATGAGGATAACACTTTTAATACCGTTTGTTTTTTAAACCCACGACAGGGGAAAAATTTTACTTTTACTATAACAGCTGTCACTCCCCAAACAAAAGATCTTTTAAAATCTCAACCAAGAGGGTACAAAGGATTGTTTCAATTCCAAAGAGGACTTTCGCAGCAGAAATACGGGTAAAATACGTATTTGGGGGAACCCCCGATTAAAACCTTAAACCCCGGACCTGGAAAAATTAACCTAGGGAATCTCCCCACCGTTTACCATTTATCAATAATTTCCCATCCCAGATTGACAGAAGCAGGGGATATGGAACGCTAAGGGGAACACACCAGGGACTTTTTTTCCCCTCCCCGGGGCGGGACCCTTTTCCCTGCCTACATTGCTGTCATTTTTTCCCAAAATCACCAAGGTAGTGTCATTAGACACCCCATAAAGGTCAAAAGTTGAACTAGGCGGGTCCATTTACCTCGAAGCTCCTTTGTTTTTTATGCAATAAAATGTCCCGCGGCTTAATTTATTGGGAGAGACAGCAAAGTTGAAAAAACGGTGGTAGCCAAAATCTACCATCCGTTGAACAAAACCTGGCTCCCCATTCCTTTTCACTTTTAAGAACAGGCCATAACATCGTCAACGAAATACCAAATTTTGGGAAAAGGAAAACGACCCCGTAGAGGAGGGAAAAAATAAACCAGGGTGAAGGAATGTGAGTCAAAAAGGATAACCCAAATTTTGGGTGCCCACATCAAGGGCTTGAATAGAGAGTGTGACTTTCTCTTTTCAAAAGTAATTATCTGATACTAAACTATTTTTTTTTTTTTTCATTTACAGCAACGACGTAGAGCAGAGAATAAAACCGGATGAGAGATCGGGTTTTTATTTTTTCTACCCTTTCCTCCCGTCCTTTTCCTCCATCTCTCCTTTTTTTGGCTTTCCTTTTCAGTTTATTTCTTTTCATAATTATTTATTTTTTCTTAATTATTCCTTTCTATTCCTCTTATTTATTACTCTTATTTTTTCACGCCGTTGTTTTACCCGTTGTCCCCTAGTCAGTTTCTATATGTTACCTCACCTTTTCCTACTGTTGCTATTATATCTAGAGATGGCCGAATTTCTCAAAAATTCGGTTCGGTCACTTCGCCGAATTTTTCCCACAAAATTCGTTTTTGGCCGAATTCTTCGGACAATCACGTTAAAAAACATATTTCCCCGGGTGCCCAAACCTGCAGGGTGCGTGAACTTGTCCCTGCTTAAATATGCAGAGGGGCTTTGGTTTTTTGGGCTTTAACAATGTTGTGTTTTAGTAGACAGAAAGACTGCCGCCGCTCTTTGAATCCTTTTACTATAAAATTCCTGGCATTAAAGGGGAAAACTGACCCAAAAAAATCAAAGGGGGAAGTAGCTGATAAAGTCATGCAAACGAAAGCGGAAAAAAACAAGCTGAGAGTCAGGTGGCAACATATAAGAGTGGAGGTGAGGGGGCAGCCACCAAATGAGGTCAGGCAGTGGCACAAGACATTTGGGGGGGCAAAACAGTATTAGGCCAAAAGGTGGCACAATCCCAGTGTGGAGGTCATGGCAGCGCAGCATGAGGTCAGGGAGTGGCACAATGACATTCGGAGGCGGGAAAAAAGATTAGGCCACAGGTGGCACAATCACACAGTGGGGAGGTCACGGCGGCAGCAGTAATGTAGACAGTGCACAATGCATTCTGGGGGTGGCAAAACAGTATTGGGCCACAGAGTGGCACAATCACCGTGTGGAGGTCACGGCGCAGCATAAAAGGTCAGGCATGCACAATGACATTTTTTGGGAGGCGGCAAAAACGTATTAGGCCACAGAGTGGCACAATATACAGGGGGAGGCACGGCGGCAGCAGTATAGGTCGACAGGGCACAATGACAAGGAGGGGAAAAAACAGATTAGGGCACAGAGGGGCACAATCAACAGTGTGGGGGTTCACGGCGGCAGCATAGAGTCAGACAGGGGCACAATGGTTTCTGGGGGTGGCAAAACGTATTAGGCCACAGAGTGGCCAATAAACAGTGTGGAGGTCCGCGGCAGCAGTATGGGGTCAGACAGGGGCACAAGACATTAGGAGGCGGAAAAACAGTATTGGGGCACAGAGTGGCACAATCACCATGGGAGGTCCGGCGGCACATATGAGGTCGGGCAGTGGCACAATGACAGAGAGTGGAGGGAATGACAGGACAACAGCATGAGGTCAGAGAGGGGGCACAATACATTCTGGAGGGCAAAACAGTACCGGGCCGCAGAGTGGCACAATGACACAGTGTGATGTCAGGGAAAAACCCAGCAGCCAGCTGGCCATAGATGGCACAAGACAGAGTGTTGAGGGGGGTGGCAATACCATCCCTGGAAAAGACGGGGGGTGGGGCAATTGGAGAAACTTCAGCAGATGTGTGGCATCGGGCGGGGGGGCGGCATCAAATGGCTGAGGCAGGTAGTTTGAACCCAACTGACGCCTAAGGCATTGGTGTGTGGAAATCCGGGCCATCCACGCCTTTTTCTCTTGAAAAAGGGTCAGTCGTTCAACTTTTTCCCGGGGGAAAAGGGGGTTCTCCTTGGGTAACGGGCCCCCCGCCGCCTGAACACCCCTCTGATGCCACACACTGGCCGGCAGGAACGTTTCCCTCCACTGCAAACTGGGCAAGTTGCGGCCACACATCCAGTTTGGCTGCCCATAGTCCAGCGGATTTTCTAACGGGGGTGGCAGAGTGCGTCCATGGCCAAAACCCCTTGGGTTTCCCGGGAAGCTCCTGCCTGCTGCGCTGCTGCTGCGGTTGCGCCCTCCTCACTAGGGGGTGAAAAAAGCTCTCATTATGACCCCAGACTTGGGTTACTGCTGATGGAGCTGGTACTGCCCTACCCCCCCACCTTCCCCCAGCACCGGGGCAGTAGAACGTAGGGGGAACCCCCTGGGGGGTAAACCCCTGTCGAGGAGGGCCCCGACAAGCAGCGGCCAACTGATTACGGGGGATTTTCCCATAGTATTTGATTTTGTCCCCCTCTAAATACTGGGAAAAAGGCCCCCCTTTTGGACCGTAGCGAGGGTCCAATGGGGTGGACCAAAGTCATCCCTCTGCCGATCTGACTATTCGGCTGCCACCAGGCAAATAAGCAGCGTGGGACATCTCACAAGTGACTCCGGGGGGCCCCTGCCTCCACTTCCACTGAAACTGCCACTCTTGGGAGTCTTCTGCCTCGTCTACCACATCTCCACCCACCCCCTCCAGCGGCTCCTGCTCCTCCTCTCTTGTCCCGGGTAAAAATCCCCTCTTTTCACCAGACAATGCTTCTGCTCCAAGTCCTCCCCCTCCTCCTCCCCCTCCATTTCATCCCCCCCCGACTCATGGGGCCACGAGATTAGTCGCCACATCCCCAGCCCCCTTTCCCCAGACAGATTTTCAGCTCTGTTCCAGGAAATAAGCATGAAACTTATTCACCCCGTGCCTGGCACTGACAAATAACGTGGCCTCCTCGAAGGGCCTCAACAAACGGAAAGGTTTTCACGCAGGTTTGCCACTGGCTGACTCAAAGTTACCCCGGGGGTACTTGTCTGCCTGGATCATAAAAAAAATGGGTTAATGGCCTTTCTCTGTTCATAAGTCGGTCCAACATGTGAGGCTGAATTTCCCCAGGGGGTGGAAAACACGCATATAAGCGTGGGGGGGAGGCCGTTCGGGCCGCTGCAACCGGGGAGGGTTTTCCTGGCTTTGTACGAATGGAATAAAGTGCACACTTTTTCCGGCCATTTTCAGAATTTTCAAAGATCGTGGGGAAGACTTCAGGAACCCTTTTTTACAACCAAAAGAACACGTGCGCCATGCAGGGCGCATGGACCACCCCCTCCTCGGTCACCCGGGACACCATGTTCCCCCCCTTTTCCCCGTCACCAGGTTCCGATTTCATTTTGGGGGGAAAAGCCACACATCGTTTTTCTTCTGCTGACGCGGGCTTTTTCCTCCCCTGTGTGACTTCGTTCGCCAGCAACTAGGTGTAAAACGCTGACAACCGCTGTGCCCACACATGTGGTATGAGGGAGCATACTTGTGGGGGCGAATGGTGGGGGTGGGGGGAGGAGGAGGGGGACTTTGGGCGCGGGAGCAGCATTTTTGAAAACGGGAGGAAAAAGGGGCGTCTCCTGTAAAAAAGGGTTGGTGTGCCGGGCAGAACCTTTTCACCCAGTGGCCGAAAAGGGAAAAGTACTGGCCCGACCGATTACGCTCCAACTCCGCCTGCCGGTACCTTAACAAACCGAAAAGCTAAAGGACTGCCCCATTTTCTTTTCTACATTTTTATGAAGTCGGGTACCCCTTTTTTTAAAAAAATTAGGGTTTGGGAACTCTCCATCTCGGCTGGGGCACAAGCCATTAGTTCTCTGAAGGGGTAAAGAGCCACCATTTGGGAAAGGGAGGGACTGCAGTACCAAAACTGGACAGAGCACGGTCAGCTGCTGCACCTTAGATGGTTGGACGCATACTGTTTTCTCTTTACAATCGCCTCTCTAAACGACTGCTGGCCCAGAGTACGAGGACAGGACATCGGGCCCCGGGAGAGGATGTCAAAGAAAAACAGCTGCCTTTTTCAGAGGTGGGGGACCTTGCTGGCTGAAAGGCATCGTGCCACTGGCCGCTCCCGCTGCGCAGGGGCGGGATGGACCACCACTTGAGCCACGTTTAGGGTTGAGTGCGTTTGACGCGGGCCGTTGTGCCAACGTTAGCTCCCTGGCCACGCCACTTTGCCCACGATTTTACTATACCCATATTTGGCTCCTCCGGTGCTTTGCAAAGAACTCCCCAAAGCCGATACTGATTTTAAAACCCCCAACGCCCGCATGATGACTACTGCCGCCGCGCCTCGCTACCCCTTGCCGCTACTGTCTGGACCTGCAACGGGTTTTCTACCCCGTGGCCCTTGGGTCCCGACCTCACACTGCTGCACCCCGCTGACTCACGGCCCACAAAACCCCCTTGCTGGCTGCGCCCTGCCTGAAACCCAAGCTGACGCCCTCTTTTTCCTGAGATGATGAAGCCCTTCTTCACCCGCCCCAAATGCGTCGGCTACATCATCATCTATTTTTTTCTCGCACTACCGTCCCCCACACCGGTCTTGGAAGCCAGGCTGACCTCTCACCACAAAATCCCATCCACCTCCACATCTATACTTTGCCGCCTACTGCAAGAAGCTGGGGATATTGGCCCCATTTCTTTTGCGCCACGTAGCGCTGACTGCCCCCTCAAATTTTCATCCCGCTAATAGTTTGGGCGAACCCAGACCAACATAGTAGATCCCTGCTGAGGGGAAAGGATGGGACAAGGCGGCTGAGGACAGGTGAGGGGGGCTGACCCCCCTCCCGGGGCCCTCCAACAATGTTTTCTGAGGGTTCCCACCGACTCTTGGGTGGGGTTTCAGATGTCATCTGGGAGGAAAGGTGACCTAGTCAACCAACAAAACCCTTGGGGTTTTCTGAACAACACACCCGCAGATGACAGCGGCAGTTGTGGCCCCCACCGAGTGACCCCTTTCTGGCGTCCCCTTCGGCTGCGACCTGGGGCCCTTTCAGGGAAAAGTTTTGCCCCTGCCACCGCAGTTGCAGAGCCTGCCCCCCTCTGTCTGACATACTGTTTTTTCTAAAATGTACAGACACTGTTTAATTAGCCCTTTTCTTGTAATTAGGCTACCCAAAAAAATAATAAATTTTGGGGTTGAAAAAGACGGTTTATTTTTGTCGCACAGCACAAAACAACGCTTAATAACCCCTGGATGTAAATTGCCCAAAGAATTGAGGCCACAAACAGTAGCTTTGTACGTGTTCAATTTGCGTGTTTTCTACGCCCACAACAAGAGATACAGTTGTAATTAGCCTTTGCTTGTGAATTTGGGGTACCAAAAAAAAAAATTTTATATTTGGCGTTGAAAAAGACGGTTTATTTTTGCAGAACAGCACAAAACAACGCTTAATTTCCCCTGGATGAAATGCGCAATAAATTGAGCCGACAAACTAGTAGCGTGTTTTTCAAAATTTCTGTTTTCTACGCCACACAACAAGAGATACAGTTGTAATTACCTTTGCTTTTGAATTAGGCTACCAAAAAAAAATATATAATTTGGGGTTGAAAAAGCGGTTTATTTTTGTAGCCAGAAAAACAAAACAAAGCTTAATTAACCCCTGGGTGTAAATTGCGCAATAAATTTAGCCGCACAAACTAGTCTGTTACAATTGCGTGTTTTCTACGCCCCACAACAAGGAATACGTTGTAATTAGCCTTTGCTTGTGAATTGGGTACCAAAAAAAAAAAATATATATTTGGCGTTGAAAAAGACGGGTTTTTTTTTGTCAGCACACCAGCAAAACAACGCTTAATTTAACCCCGGATGTAAATTGCCCAATGAATTGGCCCACAAATGTACTTTTTGGGGTTTACAATTCGTTTTTTTCACGGGCCCACAACAAGAAACAGTTGTAATTACCTTGCTTTGAATTAGGGACCAAAAAAAAAAAAATAAATTTGGCGTTGAAAAAAACGGTTTATTTTTTTCAGCCAGCAAAAACAAAGCTTAATTAACCCCTGGATGTAAATTTTCGCAATAAATTGAGCCGCACAAAAAGTAGCGTGTTTCAAATTTCGTGTTTTCTACGCCACACAACAAAGATACATTTAATTAGCCTTTGCTTTTGAATTAGGCTACCAAAAAAATATATATAATTTGGCGTTGAAAAAGGGCGGGTTTTTTTTTGTCACACACCAGAAAAAAAACCTTTAAATTTAACCCCTGGATGAAATTGCGCCCAAAAAATTGGCCCCACAAAATAGTACGTGTTACAATTGCGTGTTTTCTACCCAAAACAAGAGATACAGGTAATAGCCTTTGCTTGGAATTTAGGCTACCAAAAAAAATAATATATTTGGCGTTGAAAAAAACGGTTTATTTTTGTCACACGCAGCAAAACAAGCTAATTAACCCCTGGATGTAAATTGCCATTTAAATTCGCAGCCAAAAAGGGGTAAAATTTTTTATTGTAAAAACCTGTTTTTTTTAAAAGAATACAACAGGGAAAGGCTTAATCCCACTTGGATATTTAATGAAATGCAGCTAGTGGGCGCACACTGGATTTCAGATCCCAAACCCCAAAAAACAGAAAAAACATTCAAGAACAGCTCTGAGACAAGCAGACACCCCACAGAAATCGCTGTAAAAAACATTTTTTTCAAAAGCGCTATCACCCGCAGCACACCTTTCCCCACATACAGTGAGAGCGTAGAGCCCCAGCGGCGCGCTCGGCCCCAAAAGTGCGGTGACGTCACAGAATCCCGCCTCTCTGATTTGGGTTATCTCTGCACATGTCATCGGCTATGCCCCTTTTTCCCCCCAAGTGCTTTTCCCCATGTAGCGCCATGTGCTCGCAGCCATTTTTATCAAACAAAAGCACACTTCGTTCACCCGAAATACCCCAAAGTTTGCTTCGTTCCGAACCAAGTTTTCCCAAATTCTAAACGAATTCCACTTCGTTAGAATCAATTCGCCCATCTCTAATTATATCCTTACTTTACTTATCCCTTTCCTTTTCGTTTTCGTTCCTCTCCCCATGTTCCCCATTTTCCTCTGTCGTCTCCCCCTATTTACTTTGTCCCCATTTTCCCTATTACGTTTTGTAATTTACAATCTCTTCTATGTCTTTTTATTGTGCTTCTCATATACTTCTCCTTTCGCCCGCTGTGGTTATCCATCTGCGCATACGCCAGTTGCCCTAATCCTCTCCCGACTCAAGCCTCCTTTGTGCGCATGTGCCGCCCAAACTACGGAGCCCTTTGCTCATTTCCGGTTCTTACTTATACCCTGCTCTCTCCTGGCGTCCTGTACTGCTCCTCTGCTCCTGGGCCACAGACCTCTTCCGTCTCCCTGCATGCCTCTTCTTTGGGTAAACTTGTCGTTTTGTTTTTAGGGATTATTAGGGCATAAAAGGTCCTCCCTGTTAATTTAATCGTAGCCTCCTCATTGTCTACCTCATAATGCCCAGATTACTTCTGCTGTTTAGATACATTAATCTAAATGTTGTATTTTCCTTTTTTTTTTGACCGATAGTATCTCTATGGTATGTCTTACTCTATTTCCCGTGGCCATTTACCCAAACATGGCCTCCTATTGGGATTACTGATGCATTGCCTCTGAATTTTTTCCCCCAATAAAAACTTGGGACAGTATGGTTATTGTCACATACCGCTACCCCACGGGGCCCGGGGGGGACTGTAATGGGGTAATTTAACTCCACTTACACACCTCTCACTCAGGTAGCTAATCAAGCATAAATCGAACCACAAAACAGTTGCAGTCCCCTGCAAAAATACACGCTGCCACCACCTTCCGTCAATAATCCAAAAAAGGACTCAGCCGGAAGGAGTCTGAATCCAACAGATTTCTAAAAACACGTAAAAAAAAATGCTCACAGGTCAACTCACGCTCCTCATAGTTACCAAAGAAAAAAAAAAAAAAAATCCTTCAAAGGGGAAAAAGGGTCCGGCAACAACAAGAGTTTAAAGAAAATTCTGAACCTTTAAATTTAAAAAAAGATTTCAGTGCTTTCGGAACAAAAATGTGATAACAATAAAAATACACACATACAATACAGTATTAAAATAAAGGGAAAAAAAGGAAGAATTACA
>JAODAL010052407.1:0-26002 GCA_025379985.1 Phyllomedusa bahiana
AAAAAAAAAAAAAACCCAACAAAAAAAAACTTCCTGGCTCCGGCCCCCCCCCCATTCCGCGGGGCCCCCCCCGGCCCGACTGGCGCCCCTGCATAGGCGGCGCGGTGGAGTGCGTACCCCCCGCGCCCCACGCAGCAGTGGGCCGGCCCCCGGGCAGGCTGAAGGCCTAGTTCTTCAGCCTCCGGGGATCAGCGGGCGCGGGGCCCATGGCGCGTGCTCCGCGACAAAACCGCACACCCCGGGAGTGGGGACATTAGTCCCCCACTCCCAGGGCGGTTCTGGGGTTCGGGTGCGGGCCCGGGCGCTCCGGGGACCGGATGCGCGGAGGGGCCCCCGGGGGAGCGAGGCCCACTGCCTCCGGGCCCCCAGGGGCTCGGGGGGCCCACCGGGGGATCCCCCGGGGCCCCCCCCCCGGGGGGCCCAGTCCGAGCCTGTGTACAGATGAAGGATGACACATTGCTTATGGAAAAAACAAAACCTGGAAAAATATCTCAAAAGGGGAACTTTATGACAAAATTTGGACTTACACTTTTTGGGCAGGCATCAAAATTTTTTGTAATGTTCTATCAAGAATTTTTTCTGGACCCACTTTTTTGATCCATACACGAAGCAAAAATGTCAGGAATAAATAGAGGATTTTTCGAAAAAGCCTTCGATTTGATGAAGCCAACAAACCCTTTAAATTTGGAAAGGATCAACTAGCACCTTTGTTACTTGGAATATTTTTTTTTTCAAACATTAAACCATGCTCCTAAAAATCCTAGTGATAATATAAAAGTGAAAGACCCAAATTTTAGCCTTTTGAGGACGTTGCAAGTTCTTCAATATATGCCTAGTAAACCCAGCAAAAAATAAAAAAAACTAAAATGGATTTTCCCCAAAATTTGGAAAAAAAGGGTTCATTTGGGAAAAAGAATTGCTTTTTCCATGAAAAAAATTTCCCTTTTAAAAAAAAAAACCCCCGAAAAATATTTCGGGTTTTTTTAACAAACGATGGGGAAAAAAGGTGCCAAAAAAAGATTAACACATAACTATAAATTTTAAATAGAATTGAAAAAAAATTGGCAAAAAGGTTCCCCAAAAACCTTTAAAAAAACGGAAAACAAAAAAAAAATTAAAATTTTTTTTTTAAAAAAAATCCCCCCTGGGGTTTTACAAAAAAAAAGGGGGGGGGAAGGGTTATTTTAATTCCAAACTAACCCCGGAAATCCAAAAACCAAAATAAAAAATTTTTTAAGGGTTTTTTAAAAACCCAAACATAAAAATCAAAAATTTTCCCCAAACACCCAAACGGAAAAAAATGTTTCAAAAACAAAAAAACCCCCCCCCCCTTTCCCCACAAAACCCCCCCGCCCAAAACCCCTAAATTTCAACCCCTTCCCCCCTTTTTTTAAAGGGGCCGGGGAAAAAAACGTTTAAAAACCCAAAACCCGGGGGGGAAAGGGGGGGCATCACCCAAAAAACCCCCACAAAAACAAAAACAAAACCCCCAAAAAACAAAATTGAAAGGTCCCCCCCCGGGTTTTAACCTAGGCAAAGACCTTTAAAATTTTTTCCCACCCCACTAAAACCAAAATATTTTTAAACAAAACCCTTTTAGAAAAAAAAAACCCCCCTTTTTTTTTTAAAAAAAAATAAAAAAACAAAAAAAACCCCAAAAAAATTCCCCCAAAAAAATTTCTTAAAATTGTAAAACAGGCTTATCCTCTCTGACCTCACAGATCCCAAAATAAGAAGGCGAATCATTCTAATGAAGTGGAATTCGTTAAATTTCAGGAAAAATTCGGTTCGGAACGAGTCGAACTTGGGGTCTTCGGGTGAACGAAGTGTGCTTTTGATTTAAAAAGGGGGCGCGCCAAGGGGCAACATGGGGGAAAGACCCTGGGGGGAAAAGGGGAAGCCGCATGACATGTGCGAAAAGCCAATCAGAGACCGCGGGACGTACGTCCCCCCGCACTATATAAGTCCGGGCGCGCCAGGATCCACACTCCTCTCACTGTGCCATCAGTGAAGGTGCTGCCGCGGGTGATAGCTCTTAATGATGAATTGATTTTTATATAGCTTTATGTGGGGTGTCTCAGCTTGTCTCAGAGACTGTTCTCTTAATGTTCTATTTCTAATTTTTTGGGGTATTATATCTAAATCCAGTGTGCATACCACGCAGCTGCATATACATTCAATATCCAGTGGGATCTAAGCCAGTTCCTGTTGTATCATTTAAAGAAACAGCCGTTTTTACAATACAAATACCACTACAATTTTTGGCTGCCAATTCTAATTGCGCAATTTATATCCAGGGTTGATTAAGCGTTGTTTTGCTGTGTGCTGACCCCAAGAAACCCGTCTTTTTCAACCCAAAATACATACACTTTTCCTGTAGCCTAATTCACAAGCAAAGTTAATTTACAACTGTATCTCTGGTTATTTGTGTGCGTATGAAAAACACGCAATTGTCACACGCTACAAAGCTACTAGTTTGTGCGGCTCAATATCTTTGCGCAATTTTACATCCAGGGGTTAATTAAGCGTTTGTTTTTGCTGGTGTGCTGACAAAAATAAACCGTCGTTTTTCAACGCAAAATAATATAAAATTTTTCCTGTAGCTATTCACAAGCAAAGGTTAATTACAACTGAATCTACTTGTTGTTGGCGTAGAAAACACGCATAGTAACACGCTACAAACTACCTATTTATGTGCGGCTCAATTCTTTGGCGCAATTTACATCCAGGGGTAATTAAGCATTGTTTTTGCTGTGTGCTGACAATAAAATAAACCGTCTTTTCAACGCCAAAATATATAAAATTTTCCTGTAAGCCTAATTCACAAGCAAAGGTTAATTACATCTATATCTCTTGTTGTGTGGCGTAGAAAACCCGCAATGTAACATGCTACAAAGCTACTATTTGTGCGTCTCAATTTCTTTGCGAAATTTACATCCTAGGGTTTATTAAACGTTGTTTTGCTGGTGTGCTGACAAATAAACCGTCTTTTTCAACGTCAAATTTATAAATTTTTCCTGTAGCCTAATTCACACAAAGGTTAATTTACAAACTGTATCTCTTGTTGTGTGGCGTAGAAAACACGCAATTGTAACACGCTACAATAAGCTTACTATTTTGGTGCTGGCGGCTCAATTCTTTGGCGCAATTTACATCCAGGGGTTAATTAAGCTTGTTTTGCTGTGTGCGACCCCAAAACCGCTTTATCAACTAGCCAGTGAAATATATACACTTTTTCCTGTAGCCTAATTCACAAGCAAAGTAAATTACAGACTGTATCTCTATAGATGTGGTGGCGTAGAAAAACACGCAATTGTAACACCTCAAAGCTACTAGTTTGTGCCGGCCAATTCTATGGCGCAATTACATCCAGGGGTTAATTAAGCGTTGTTTTGCTGGTGTGCTGACCCCAAGAAACCGTCTTTTTCAACGCCAAAAATAATATTCATTCTGTACCTAATTCATGTCCAAAGATTAATTAAGCTGTTTGTGCTTTTACATTTAGTAAAACACACAGTGTTTTTAAACGACACATACAAGTACATTTTTCCTGGACATTTTGTGGAGCGCAATTTATATCCAAGGGTTACCCAAGCTTGTTATGGTTCATTTGGAGTTAAAAATCCAAACAAAAAATATTTATCATATACAGAATATCATCCATCAAACAGTGTCTTACATTTAGAACAAACAGTATGTCAGACAGAGAGTGCAGGCTCTGCACCTGCGAGTGGCAGTGGCACAAACATTCCTGGAACAGGCCCAGGTCGCAGCACAGCAAGGGACGTTGCAGCAGGGGTCACTCGGTGAGCCACAACCTGCCGCTGGTCCTCTAGCGCCGTGTGTGTTCAGCAACCCAAGGGTTTTTCTTGATTGGTTGACTAGGTCATCCTCTTCCTCCCCAGATGACATCTGACAACCCCAGCCAAGAGTCGGTGGGAACCTCAGACACAACCATTATTTGGCTGCCCGGGTGGGTCAGCGGCCCCTACCTGTCCTCAGCCCGCCTTGTCCCATCCCGTTCCCTCAGTCAAGATCTACTATGTGTCTGTCTTCACGCCACTATATAGCGAGGATGAACATTTGAGGAGGGCAGTCAGCAGCACTTGGCAGCAAGAAATGGCCAATATCGCCTGCTTCTTGCAGTAGCGCCAAAGTATAGATGTGGAGAGTGGCATGGGAGGTCATGTTTGTGAGAGGACAGCCTCGGCATACCAAGACAGTGATGAGGACAGCAGTGACGAATGAAACCCAAATAGATGATGATGTACCGACCGCACTTGGGAGCCGGGTGAGGCAAGGGCTTTATCATCGTCAGGAGAAGAGGGCGTCAGCTTGCGCTCCAGGCAGCAGTGCTGCCAGCAAGTGGGTCGAGGTGCCCCGTGAGTCAGCAGGATAGCAAGCAGTGTGAGGTCGGAGCCAAGCGGCCCACGGTACAAAAAACCGGCTCGCAGGTCCAAGAAAGTAGTGGCACAGGGCTCAGCGAGGCAGCAGCGGCAGTAGTCCTCAGTGCGGGAGCGTTGGCGGTAAAATCCGATTACTCAGCGGTGTGGCAAGTTCTTTGCTACGACACAGAGGAGCCAAATATGGGTATATGTAGAAATCTGTGGCCGAAAGTGAAAGCGATGGCCAGGGAGCTAACGTTGCACCACGGCCCTGCGCAACACATGCAGCGTCACCATCCGGTGGGCCTGGGAGAAAACGTGGCCTCAGATGTGTGGTGCAATCCTCCGCCGCAGCAACAGCAGCAGCAGCAGCGCCCCGTGGCACCATGCCATTGCAGCCCGTCAAGGCTCCACCACCTCTGCAGAAGGGAGCTGTTTCTCTTTGACATCATCTCCCGGTCCAGATGCTCCTGCTCCTCGCTACTCATGGCGCCAAGCTGTCGTTCAGCGAGGCGATTGCAAAGAGACAACAGTATGCGACCAACCATCTAAGTGCAGCAGCTGACAATGCTCCCTGTCCAAGTTGTTGGTATTGCAGTCCCTCCCTTTCCAAATTTGGACTCTGCACCATTCAGAAGAACTAATGGCTTGTGCCGAGTCCGAGATGAGAGTTCCAAGCTTAATTTCTTTTCTAAAAAGGCATACCGAGCACTTCATAAATATGATAGAACAGAAGTTTGGGTCAGTCTGAGACTTATCGGTTTGTTTCCAAGGTCACGGCAGCACGGACATCTGGAGCGTAACTACGTCATGGCCAGGTACACTGTCCTTTATGGCCCCACTGGTGGAATGTGCTTCCAGCCCAGGCACAACCACCAACTTGGCAGGAGACCGCCCTCTTTCTCCTCCACGTTGTCAAACTGCTGCACCTGCGACAATGTCCGCCTCCTCCTCCTCCACCACCATCTCAGCCTCCACAAGTACTGCCCATCAGACACAAGTGCAGGCACAGCGGTGTCACGCAGTTCTACACCTGGCCTTGCCCTCGGCGGACGAAGTCACACAGGGGTGGAACTGCCTCCGCGTCATGCCGCAAGACATCGATGTGTGCTTCTCCGCGCCAACTGCAAAGCGAACCATGGTGACGTGACAATGGGTGAACATGGTTGTCCGCGCTGGCACCGAGAGGGATGGTCCATGCCGCCCTGCATGGCGCAGGAGTTCAATCTGTCTGTGAATATGGTTCCTGAAGTCTTCCCACCGTTCTTCAAACATTCTAATAATGGCCAGGAAACTGTGCATGCCACTTATATCCATTCGTAAAAACCAGCGAACCCCTCCTCGAGTTGCAGCGGCAAATAGGCCTCCCCCAACACACTCTGTTATGCGATGTTTCCACCCGCTGGAAATTCCAGCCTGCACATGTTGGGACCGACTGTATAAACAGAGAAAGGCCAATAACGATTTTTTTAATGATCCCCGCAGACAGATGTACTCCCCCTGTGTAAACTTTGATGTCAGCCAGTGGCAGCTCATTCGTGACACCTGCCGTTAGTTTGAGGCCATTCGAGGAGCCACTTAAATTTGCAGTCGCCAGGACTACGGGATGAATGACATCATTCCACTGCTTTATGTCCTGGAACAGATGCTGAAAAAATCTGTCTGGGCAGGGGACTGGAGACGTGCGACTACATCTCGTACCACATGATCCAGTGGGACTGGAATGGAGGAGGAGGAGGAGGACATTGGGAGCAGAAGCATTGGTCTGGTGAAATGAGTGGATTTTCCTACCCAGGTGACAAGAGGAGGGATGAGCAGGAGCAGCTGGAGGAGGGGATGGAGATGAGGAAGACGAGGCAGATGAAACCCCCAAGCACCGGGCAGTAAACAGTGGAAATGGAGGAAGGGAGCCCCCTCGGAGTCACTTGTGCAGATTGCCCGCAGCATGCTTATTGCCTGGCTAGTGACAGCCGAATAGTCAACATCCGGCAGAAGGGATGAACTCCTGCTCTCCACCGCTATTGGACCCTCGCTACGGTCCAAAATGGAAGCCTTTTTCCCAGCTATTGAGAGGGAACAAACACAAATACTATAGGGAAATCTCAGTAATCAGTTGGCAGCTGTCTAGTGTGGGCTTCGTCCCCCTCTGACAGGTCTGAACTGGGGGGTTTCCTCAGCGCTCACGTAATACTGCCGCGCTGCTGGGGGAAGGTGGGGGGGGTAGGAGCAGTACCAGCTCCATCATAGTAACCTAAGTCTGGAGTCACTGATGAGCAGCTTTCCTTCACCCCCTAGTGAGAGGGCAGTCGCCAGCAGCAGCAGACCTGGAGCCTTCCCTGAACCAACAGGTTGGGCCTACTGGGCCAGCACTCTGCAACCTCAGTTAGAAGATCGCAGGACTACTGGCAGCCAAACTGGATGTGTGGCCGCAACTTGCCGAGTTTTGCAGTGGAGAAGCTGTCCCTGCCGGGGGCCAGTAGTGTGGCCTCAAGAGCGGGTTGTACAGTGCGGCGGGGGCCATCGTTACCCCAAGGAGACACCCGCTTGTCCACGGGAAATGCTGGAACGACAGGACCTTTGTCAAGATGAACAGCGTGGATCGGCCAGGATTATACCACCCACCAATGCCTTTAGCGTCAGTCTGGGTTCAAACTACCTCCTCAGCCACTATTCTGATGCCGCCACCCGCCTGATTGCCGCCACACATCTGCTGACAGTTTCTCCATCTGCCTACCACAATAAAAAAAAAAAAGTGTGGGACATCTTTAACCAGGACCTGGTATTGCCACCCACCTCAACATCTGTCATTGTGCCACTCACTATGACCACATGCTGCTGCTGCTGTTCTGTTGCCGTGACCATCCACACTGTGTCATTGTGGCCAGCTTCTACCTACATGCTGCTGCGGTGGCTGCTGCCATGACCCCCCCACTGTGTCATTGTGCCACTGCATGACCTCATTCTGCTGCCGCCGTGAACTCCGCTCTTATCATTGTGCCACTCTTGGCATCCGCCTGTTTTGCCACCCCAGAATGTCATGTGCCCACTGCCTGATCTCATGCTGCTGCTGTTGTGTACCTCCATAACTGTGTGATTGTGCCACTCTGTGGCCTAAACTGTTTTGCCACTCCAGAATGTCATTGTCCACTGCCTGATCTCAGCTGCTGCTGTGTGACCTCCACACTGTGTGATTGTGCACTCTGTGGCCGTAATACTGTTTTTGCCACCCTCCAGAATGTCATTGTGCCACTGCCTGATCTCATTCTACTGCTGCCGCCGAGACCACCACACTGTGAGAATGTGCCACTCTGTGGCCTAATACTGTGTTGCCACCTCCAGAATGTCAATGTGCCACTGCCTGACCTCATGCTGCTGCTGTCGTGACCTCCACCCTCTATCATTGTGCCACCCTGTGGCCTATAAACTGTTTTGCCGCCTCCAAATGTCATTTGTCCACTGCCTGACCCTTTCATAACGTGCTGCCGCCAGTGACCTCCACACTGTGTGATGTTGCACTCTGTGGCCTAAATACTGTTTTTGCCGCCTCCAGAATGTCATGGGCTCACAGCTGACCTCATACTGGCTTGCCCCGTGACTCCACACTGTGGGAATTGGTGCCACTCTGTGGCTAATACTGTTTTTTGCCGCCTCCAGAATGTCATTGGTGCCACTAGCTGATCTCATGCTGCCGCTGTCAGTGACCTCCAAACTGTAATCATTGTGCCACTCTGGTTGGCCTAAGACTGTTTTTGCCGCCTCCAGAATGTCTGTGTGCCACTGCCTGACCTCATAACTGCTTCCGCCGTGACCTCCACAACTGTGGATTGTGCCACTCTGTGGCCTAAATATTTGTTTAGCCCGCTCCAGAATTGTCATTGGCCCTGCTGACCTCATACTGCTGCCGCCGTGACCTCCACACTGTGTGATTGGCCACTCTGTGGCCTAATACTGTTTTGCCGCCTCCAGAATGTCATTGTGCCAACTGCCTATCTCATGCTGCTGCTGTCGTGACCTCCACACACTGTAGTGATTGTGCACTCTGTGCCTAATAACTGTTTTGCCACCATCTCAGAATGTCATTGTGCCACTGCCTGATCTCATACTGCTGTGCACGCCGGACCCTCCCCACTGTGTGATTGTGCCACTCTTGTGGCCTAATACTGTTTTGCCCCCATCGAGAATGTCATTGTGCCACTGCCTAATCGCATGCTGCTGCCGTCGTGACCTCCCACACTCTATCATTGTGCCACTCCTGAGGCCTAATATACTGTTTTGGCCGCCTCCAGAATGTCTTGTGCCACTGCCTGACCTCAGACTGCTGCCGTCCGGAGACCTCCACTCTGTGTGATTGTGCCACTCTGTGGCCTAATACTGTTTTGGCCCGCCTCCAGAATGTCATTGTGCCCACTGCTGACATCATACAGGCTGCCGGAGCCGTGACCTCCACACTGTGGTGATTGTGGCCACTCTGTGGCCTAAATAACTGTTTTGCCGCCTCCAGAATGTCATTGTGCCACGCCTGATCTCATGCTGCGGCTGTCGTGACCTCCACACTTCTCATTGTGCCACTCTGGGCCTAATACTGTTTTTGCCGCCTCCAGAATGGATAGTCATTGTGCCACTGCCTGACCTCATCTGCGGCCGCCGTGACCTCCACACTGTGTGATTTGGCCACTCTGTGGCTCTAATACTGTTTTGCCGCCTCCAGAATGGTCATTGTGCCACTGCCTACCTCATACTGCTGCCGCCGTGACTCCACACTGGTGTGATTGGGCCACACGGTGGCCTATACTGTTTTGCCGCCTCCAGAATGTCATTGTGCCACGGCTGATTCATGCTGCTCGCTGTCCGTGACCTCTACAACTGTAAAACATTGTGCCACTCTGTGGCTAATACTGTTTTGCCACCATCTCCAGAAGTCATATGTGCCCACTGCCTGACCTCATACTGCTGCCCGCCGTGACCTCCGCTCCAGTCATTGTGCCACTCTGTGGCTCCTCGTGTTTTGCCACCTCCAGAAAGTCATTGTGCCACTGCTGACCTCATGCTGCGTGGCTGCCGCCGTCACCTCCACACTCGTCACTAATGTTGCCACCCTGACTCTCAGCTTGTTTTTTTTTCCAGCTTCGCTGCATGAAAAAACTTTATCAGGCTACATTCCCGCTTGAGTTTTTTGGTCGTTTTGGCCTCTAAGTGCCCAGGGAATTTTAATAGTGAAGCGATTCTAAGAAGCGGCGGCAGTCAATCTGAGTGTCATACTAAAACCACAACATTATATAAAGCAAACCAAGCTCCCACTGCATATTTAAGCATGCACAACGTTCTACAGCACCTTCAAGGCTCTGTGCGCCTGAAATAGCTCTTTTTAACGCGATTCGTGCCGAAGCAATGTCGACCGAATGTATTTTTGTTGAAAATTCGGCCGAAGTACCGAATCAAATTTTGGAGAAATTCGCCCATCTCCCCCCGGCCCCCCCCCCCCCCCCCCCCCCCCCCCCCCCCCCCCCCCCCCCCCCCCCCCCCCCCCCCCCCCCCCCCCCCCCCCCCCCCACCCCCCCCCCCCCCCCCCCCCCCCCCCCCCCCCCGCACACCACAACAAAAAAGAAAAGAAAAAAAAATAAAAAAAAAAAAAAAAAAAAAAAAAAAAAAAAAAAAAAAAAAAAAAATAAAAAAAAAAAACCACCCCCCAGACTCCAAAGGCAAATATATATCACTCCCAACCTGCGTACCTGAACAACAAGCACTACATGACTTATTCATCTCGTGACATAGTAATTAAACCACCGATAAGAGAGGCCATCGTCGTTACTAATAGCTACATTACATTAATAAATCACAATCATCTTCTGATAGAGACACCTACAAACATCTCTATAGAGATCCCACTCACATTATTAAAAATCTCATTGAAAATCTTGTTCATCAATATACTACATTGGGTGTCATTGATAACCATACAGCTGACTTTTTAGTTAATCACCATCCCATTACTCCTGTCTTTTACGTATTACCCAAAATACACAAGGACCCCACTAATCCACCGGGCAGACCCATAGTGGCATCCACGGACTCGATTCTATCACCCCCTCTCTGTCCTCCTGGAGAAAATCCTTACACCTCTAGTAAGATTGACACCCTCATTCCTCCTGGATACAGGAGATTTCCTGAAAAAAATCAAGGACATTTCCCCTGTGACTAAACCTCATCTTCTAGTCACCTGGGATGTGACAAGTCTCTATACATCCATTGATCACTCAGCATGTATAGCAGCAGTCAATACATTTTTGGAACAAAACAACTTTCAAAACGAGGCAAGACAATTTTGCACTTATACCCTATCCTTGATTTTACACAACTTTTTTCTTTTCAGAGACCAATTTTTCATGCAATGCAACGGCACCGCCATGGGGAGCAATATGGCACCCCCGTATGCCAATATCTTTATGGCCATATTTGAGCAGGAGCATGTGTACACCCACCCCCATTTTCAAGTTTTTGCCAAGATCTGGGTCAGATTCATTGACGACATCTTCTGCATTTGGACTGGCACACTTCCATCTCTACTTGAATTCCATGCACACATTAACTCCGCCCTACAGTTCACCATTCACCATAATACAGACCGTTTAAATTTCCTAGACACCATTATTATGTCGGACACAGTAGGTAATCTAAGCTCTGACATATACACTAAACCCACCAACCGCAACAGTTTACTGCATTATCAAAGCAACCACGCCCCTAATACAAAGAAATCACTACCACAGTCCCAGTTTAAATGAGTACAGCGAATTGTACAAAATCCAGACCTACGTATAACTAGGCTACAAGAAATGTCTAAACGCTTTAAAGAACGTGGATATCCCGCACAACTGTTGAGACACGAATCATCCACTACAGTTACGACTAATGAGCCTATAGACACAAAAGACACTAGCTCAAACCCACGTATTCCATTAATCTTAAAATATCAACCCAAGGTCCAACAAATCATCCGTAAACACTGGACCATAATATCGCGATCATATCCACAAATCAAGGATTTCCAGAACCCGCCCCGCCACTGCCATAAAAGGGATAAAAATCTCAGAGATCACCTAGTAAGGGCAGACCTTGGTTCATCTCGAACTGTGACTCGACAAATGACTCTATCTACTCCCAAACGAGGCACTTTTCCATGCCTCAGATGTGCACAGTGCTCTTACGTCATTAAGAAGAGTCACTTCACTCATCCACATACTGGACATAAATTTCCAGTTAAGGGCTTCTTCACCTGTTGGTCTAATTTTGTTGTATACCTTCTGAAGTGCCTGTGCGGGCTCGCGTACGTAGGTCAGACTACCCAGGCGGTTAAAGACCGCGTGTCCAAACACAAGTTGACTATTAGGTGCAAGGAGACCCTGCTACCCATCCCGGCTCATTTTCTGGAATCTAAACATCTTCCAGCACAACTTAGATTTCAAGTAATAGAACAGGTTCCTCTGCCACGCCGAGGCGGTAATCGCGTTGCAACCCTCTTGAAGCAAGAACGATTCTGGATCCATACCCTGGGCACACTTGAGCTTGGGGGCTTGAATCGTGAATACGATATAAGGATATAATCACCTTCTTAGATAAGGGTTCAAGTGTACATCCTTTTTGTACGTTATACGCATATGTATACATGTTTATATGTAGATGTATGTATATAGACACATATACTACGATTGCGTGTTTCATCTTACGACTCATGTCATTTATTTTACCGCTTTGTATTTATATTATTATGTATAGGATTGATTCCTAATGATTTTTTACATATCAGTTTTTCTTACAATATCTTTCTATCTATCCACAGATAAAATAAACTTATACGTATTTGGGGTAACTTCTGTTCCTATAATCTATTTATACTTTCCCCTGTTTCCCTGCTCTTTACTTATGATATTTGCTCCCTTTTATCCCATCTTCATCCTTGTGTCTCCCTTTATATCCTTTATTACCACTCCGTGCTCTCCTATTCTTGTGTCTCCTTATCTATTCCCAGTAACATAGCACTCTTTATATCCTTTGTAACACACACTGTGAGTACATCGTGATCCGGCGCATCCGCAATAATGCTTTCCCTTACTGCCCTTACACATCCACTTACTGATTCTTCTGTGCAGCCGGGGACCTCCCGCACATGCGCAGATGGGTATATAATGCCCGCTCGCAATGCGGGAGATGCTGGCGGCACTTAGCTCATCTCCGGACGTCAGGTCCAATTTCTCATGTTTCCAGGTACATCCTTCATTCCCTCCCCTCTATTCTCACACCTATAGTATACTTCTCTCTCACCATGCGCTCTTACTATATCCCCGATATAGAACACATTCCTACTACTTATACAATGTGTTCCTCTTCCAGCTGGCACTTTCGGCATTGTATCTTACATATACCTTGACATATGATATCCTCTTTAGTTCTACTTCAATTGACTCTAGGTAAAATCTATTTTACGTCTATCTATAGTTCCATAGCCTTCCTGTTTCTTATATAACCTTAACACAACTTTTTTCACACTTTAAGGTCTATAGCGTTATACACTGTACCCCTTTACTGTTCTCCCCAACCCTCTCATCTCTTAACACAACCCCTCCCCCATCCCTTCACCCTTTTACTGTATCTTCATTCTTTCCCTATGTGTGCTTTTATGTTATCTTTCTGTTCTACACAGATGTTCTTGATAAAGGCCATATAAGCCAAAATGTTGATTCCTTTTTGACATCTAGATACTATAAATTCATGCAATAAGTCTATGTGAAAGCATTTATTATCACAAAGCAAATCATATTGGTGTGCAGTGGTTTTATCTTCTACAGTTACTAGACCTAGTGTCTTTTCCATTTTGCACCCAGATTCATAGTGAATTCCCAGGTGTGCGTGACCTTTCTATTACTCACATTGTAAAGACACTTGCTCTACCAATTTACAATTCTGGTAAAAACATGACTAATGTTGAACTGGGCAATTTTTTGCTTGAAAAAGATCTTATAGTTGTTGGTACTATAAAGCCGTATTGAAGAGATATTCCTCCGTTGAGGAAGCACAATCCACAGTGAGCACTTTACAATAGTGTCTTTGGTTCCAGCAACATATCAACAATGGTGTCTTACAAATCGCAGATGGAAAAATCACTTATATTACCCAGTACCATACATCATGATTCCAGTATCGACAGCAATGACAGGAAACCGATACCAGAAATCATCCTGCACTATAATAAAGCTCAAGGAGGTTTGGACACGATGGATGAAATGGTTGGAGAAAAACAAAACGTTGGCCTTTAGTGATATTTTCAAATATACTTGATGTATCAGCCCTTAATTTTAACATTATATATACTGAAACTCGCTAAACATGCTAAGAGGAGGGACAAGAGATGCCTATTCTTGAAGGATCTTTGCCATGAACTTGTAATGCCTCACATGATGTAGCAAAGCAGCGTAAAATGATTGCCAAAGCAAACTAGAGAAGCTAGGAAACAGTGAGGCTTATGTTTTCAGGAAATTCTAAATCCAGTAGAAAGAAAACGAAAGCGTTGTTTTATTTGTCCAATGAACAAAGATAGGAAAACTGAGCATTACTGTACCATTTGAGGAGAAAAGGTCTGTAAAGAACATTCTTCAGGAAAAATAACATGTAAATAGTTTGGAAGACCAATAAAATTGAAAAGGAAAAGTTGAAAAAGAAATGTCGTTGCATCTTGTTTACATTGTAATACCCTTGTTTGTGTATTTTTCATATCTTATTTTGTAATTTTGAAGTAAATGTGTTACATGATACAAGGATTCATAACTTAAAATGCCTAAGGCGGGCCTTTTAGGCCCGTGTACTTACTTTTTTGGTGTTTTATGGAAACAATTATAATTACAATTTTGTGTATTTTTCTTATCTTACTTGGTAATTTTGAAATAAACTTGTAAAAGTTATTTCTTTGAGTTCCTCCATATGATTTGCACATGGGCCTAAAAGGCCCGGGTTATGTGAATGTGTAGATTTCTAACATCATGCATACTAGGGTTAAGGGGGCATGGCCTGGATGCTCATGGAGGCAGGCGTGTATCGCTAGAGCTCCTGTCTAAATCAGTTTAATCTATTGGCATTGGTGATCTGTTGGCTCTATTTGGATTTACCTTGTGCCTTATCCAGTTGGAGTAGACATTGAGTACCGTTGCATTCCTTTTTTGAGGGCTGGATCAATCATCTTCCATGTATAACCAGGTGATTGTCCTATGGCCTCTCTGTATACTGTGGCCTCTTGGCTATGGTGGTCAGTGCTTCTAAAAAGGGACTATCAACCTAAGACCAGGATCTGCTGGAGCCTCTCGGGCTTGATAGACTTGCCACTACTCTTTTGCAGCAGGTTCTCCTACTGTTTATCCACAGAAGTCTCCTGCACAGAGTTGAGAGTTGAGGAGGCTCTGTCATGAAAACTGTACAGGGATAACCCCCATCTTCAAAAACCCGCTCCTGTCAGCAAGGCACCTAATAGACCATCTTCTTAGCCAAAGGAGATGACTGATAACCATTACCTCCTGCACCTACTCCCAAAATATGACTCACTTCACCTGGATCAGCGGACACAGGGAGCTCTCCGTGTTGCAGGTTGTTGTCCTGTAGCTCCGCCGAACGAGTGTCAGTCTCCTGTGGGAGCGGTGAGGCACAGAACCGGAGAAAGGTGTGAGATCTAGATGCCCCCTTCACCTGCAGGTCTCTCTAGGACCTTGAGACGGCGTCCTCGCGGACTACATCAGATAATTTACTACTGCTAAAACATCTAGATTCTGGGGCTGACAGAACGAGTGCCGGACGGCATTGGTAGGTGGTGAGCTGAGCACCCAGAGCCAGTGTCTCCTGCATCGGGACTGAGAGAGGTTGATTCCTGAAGCAGACTGTGCCTGGTAGCAATGGTAGCCTGGTCCCGTCTGGCAGACCTTTGCGGCTCATCGCTCCCAAAGGAGCCTGTGTCCTTGGATCGTCCTTGCTGCAGCTGAGCTGTGAGGGACCCGAGACCTGAGAGGTCAACTTCAACCTTCTACAATCTATTAGCAATCCACCACTGGTGCCTCTTTCACTGCAGGCCTGGGCTAGCGATAGGTAAATTGCTAGCCTAGGCTTCCAGTGTCCACCCTAGGACTTGAGAGGTCTCTGTACCCCAACAGGACCACCAGAGGAGAGCATCAGTAACATCGGTACTCATCCAGATCTGATATCGCCAAGATTCAGGGGTTCCTTACAGCTCCGGAGAAAATGATTGTGGGAGAAGCCTGGGTGGATGGGCGAAGGCACCGTCGATCCCCTGCAGCGCTTGACCCTGTTGATGTAGTGGCCACCATGATTCCAGAAGTCTTCTTACAACTACAACCTCCAGACATCTAGCTACAGGTATCATTTTCTCATCACCAGAGAGCTTTTAATCCTCAAAGGGAGAGATGAGTAACCCGCTTCTGTCTGTCCACCATTTACCCTCTGGACGCCCAGAAATAGCCATTGCTTTTATTAGGCTATATCCTTAAAAGCTCTCCCAGGAATAGGCACTCAAGGTCGTGTTGGAAACAGGGTTTGACCCTGTATACATCCCACCAAGGGTACAAGTATGTTCTGTCTCTGATTGAGAACCAGAGTAGCCACTAATTGACCGTTGGACCCTCCAGGATATTCACTTGCATATATATCCGAAGTAAAATCCCAAGGACCCCTCTTTTGGAATCATTCTACCTGACATACCAAGACCTGCCATTCTCCAGCATCTGACTACAGGACACCCATAGGGCCACTTATTGAACTGGGGCCATTCTGGTGTCCCCTACTACTGTAGTGAATGTCCCCTTTTTCGCTGTATAACCAAACAGGTCACTACTTACTGATCTTGACAACACCCTATTATTAAATTATATTGTACTGTTTGCAAGTCATAATACTTTCAGTCTTATTTTGGTCAATAGCTTGATTAGGTTTCTTATTCAGAAAGTGACTATAAAATATATTTCTGCTTTAATCTCTAGATAATCCTTATTATTGTTGTTTAGAATAATAGATAAGGGTATTCTTTTTCATCCCTAGCATTAATAGTCACTAACATTGCATTCTTCTTTACATTTGACGTTGCTGTCATCTAGTGACAAATCAACATCATCAGACTCAATAATCTGCCATTGTTATTCTGCATATATTTTGGTGGTCACTTAAGGATTAACATTCTTCCCTTGTGGATCCCTATTAGGCCCAAACTGTTTTAAACTGACCTAACCCTCTCCCATTCTCCCCCCACTTGTTCCCATTCACCACTCCCCTCCATTTGTATTTTAGCACATTCTAATCCCCACCTCTTTTTCTTTATCCACATTACAGTCGTCCCTCGCTATATCGTGGTTCACTTATCGCGGCCTCACTGCATCGCGGATAATACAGCTGTCTGGATCTTATACTGTATCGTGGATTTTTCGGTATATCGAGGGATTTTTGAGGTATGGAAACTAGCCAATCACCGCACTGTGTTCAATATCCTGAGCGCTGATTGGCTCCCTGACTTTAGTATCGGTCTGTCTGTTGTGCTCAGATGTTCAGCATCGACGTCTGATTGCAGAAGTGCAGAAAGTGAGTCCTATGATGCCACCCAAACGTTCTAGGCCTTCTAAGGCTTCTGGCAGTGAACCGAAGCACCAGAGGAAGATGCTTACCATCAAAGAAAAGGTAGAACTTCTCGACATGCTAAAGGAAGGCAAAAGCTATGCGGCTGTAGGCCGCCATTATGGGATTAACGAATCTAGTGTTCGCTTCATAAAAAAAGATGAGAAGAATATTAGGTCTACAGCAGCAATGACATTTAACAAGACTGCAAAGAGGGTGGTCACATCCCGTAATAAGACCATTGTGAGGATGGAATCTGCATTGGCCCTGTGGATAAAGGACTGCAGGAAGAAGAATATCTCGCTGGATACCAACATCATCCGGACGAAGGCCAAGAAACTTTATAATAGTTTCAAGGCAGGCACGGATGTTCCTGATGGTGACGAGGATGAAGACGAGGACAACAGTGCAGAAGCAGGACCATCAAGTGCTTCTCCCACCAGACAAACCCCCTTCAGTGCCAGCAAGGGTTGGTTTGAGAAATTTCAGAGACGCTTTGGACTGAAGAGTGTTTCTCTGCAAGGTGAAGCTGCCTCTGCAGATAAAGCTGGAGCTGAGGAGTATGTGAATGACACCTTCAAATCCTTCATCGAGGAAGGGGGCTATAAGCCTGAGCAAGTGTTTAACATGGATGAGATGGGATTATTTTGGAAACAGATGCCATCTCGCACTTTTATAATGCAGGACGAAGCCAAAGCCCCTGGATTTAAGGCCCAGAAAGATCGGGTAACTCTCATCATGTGTGGGAATGCTGCGGGCTTCTTTGAAAAAGCCAGGGCTTTTTTTAAAGTCCAAAAACCCAAGGGTCCAAAAAACAAAAATAAGAATTTGTTGCCTGTGTACTGGATGCAAAAACCCCAAGGCCTGGATGACAAAACTCCTCACGGCTGATTGTTCCACCAGTGTTTTATCCCAGAGGTTAGGCTTTACCTTGCAGAGTAAAACCTTGAGTTCAGAGTGCTTCTGCTCATGGACAATGCTGGAGGCCATGCTGTTGACCTATCATATAATGGTGTCGAGATAGAGTTCTTGCCACCAAACACCACGTCGCTCATCCAGCCCATGGACAAAGGCTTTGTTTTCGTGCTTTTAAAGCGCCTCTACACGAGAAAATGCCCTGCAACACCTGGTTAAAAGCTAGGGGACTCAATGAAAAATTTCCAACTAAAGGCATACTGGCGTGACTAC
This sequence comes from Phyllomedusa bahiana, assembly GCA_025379985.1. Classification (NCBI taxonomy): domain Eukaryota; kingdom Metazoa; phylum Chordata; class Amphibia; order Anura; family Hylidae; genus Phyllomedusa; species Phyllomedusa bahiana. Next base: position 18,228 of record JAODAL010052407.1, read on the forward strand.
AATATTGCATCGTGTCTTGTAAATATTCAGAAGGCCATAAAGGAGATGAAGAGTCAAACAGTAAATGCCTGCTGGAAAAAAAGGTGGCCAGAAGTGGTCCATGATTATAAGGGTTTCTCTCCTGCTAAAGTCCATCACTCTGCAGTAACTAAGGCCGTGAAGCTGGCAAAACTATGGAGGAGATGGCTTCACTGATATGACTCCTGAAGATGTGAATGACCTGATTGATGTCCACTGTGAACCGTTGACGGACGAAGACCTGACGGAGATGACTGTAAAGGACTTGGAAGTGGATCCGCTGGACCACCGCAAGCGATGGTGTAAGCCACACCAGGGAGCGGAATCTAAGTAGGTCCCAGTGTTCACCAGAGCCCGCCGCAAAGCGGTATGGAATTGCTGCGGCGGGAGTCTACCAGGTCGCTACCCCTGACGTGACTTGCTTGCTGCGGCAGCCAAGGGTGAGCGTGGTACAGAATCGTGAGACGTAGGCGTAGTCAGGGACAGGCGGCAAGGTCAGGGCAGGCGGCAAAGGTTCGTGGTCAATAAACGTAGGCAGAGGTCAGAATACACAGTAAGACAGTAGATGCACAGGAACGCTTTCTCTAGGGCACGGAGGCAACAAAGATCCAGCAGGAAGTGACGTGGATCCAAAAACTATATAGAGAGAGCGCCCGGCAATTAACCAATTACCGGCGCACTGTCCCTTTAAATTTACATGAACGAGCCCCGGCCTAGGGGGGCGCGCACTCCGCATTTTTCGGCCCCGCCGGGGGACGAGGGCCGAACAGGAACAAGGTCAGGGGAGTAGATGGGACGGGTGCGACCACGGCCAGCAGCGCAGCCCGCGGCGTCACCTGTCCCCGCCGGGGACTTGCCAGGAGGGACACGGGTGCGACCGCGGTCCGTGGACCGGATCGCGGCGGCCCGTTCCCAGTACCCCTCCCCCTTGACCTCCCCCTCCTTTTTAGGCTGCAGAAATCTGAGGATGAGTTTCACAATTCGGGAATGTTAGATTCTGGCTCCCAGGATCTCTCCTCGGGTCCGAAGCCCTTCCAATGCACGAGGAAGAAACGCTTCCCTCTGACCGTCTTCATCACCAAGATGTCCTTTACTTCGAAGATGTCAGTGGAATCCGCTACAGGGGAAGGCGTTACGTTCTTCTGAGAGAACCGGTTCAGAACCAGCGGCTTAAGGAGGGAGACATGGAATGAGTTTTGGATCTGGAGAGATGGAGGCAAAGAGAGCTTGTACGTCACGGATTCAACTGCCGAAGAACCTTGAAGGATCCGGGGAAACGAGGGCCCAATTTTAGGCTGGGAACCTTCAGGCGCACATACCTCGAGGAGAGCCAAACTTTGTCCCCTGGGAGGAACTTCGGGACAGGTCTTCTCCTTTTGTCAGCTGAGTTTTCCATTCGGGCGGAGGCCGAAGTAGGGACGTCGCATCTCTTGCCAGTTGGCCTTGATATCCCTGACTTGGTCTTTTACCGCGGGAACATCCTAATCTGTGGGCTGGGGATGGGGGGGTGGGGTGCGGTGGTGGCCATAGACTACAAAGAATGGGGAGATGCCGGTGCATCCGAGTCACGATGGTTATAGGAAAAATCGGCCCAAGGGAGCATTGGCCCAGTTGTCCTGACGTCCGGATACAAAGTGGCGCAGGTATTCTCCCAGAATCTGGTTCACCCTCTCCACCTGCCCGTTGGATTTAGGGTGATAGGCCGATGAAAAGTCCAACTTGACTTACAGACGGGAGCATAGAGCACGCCAAAATTGGGAAACAAATTGAACACCGCGGTCAGAGACAATGTGTGAATCCATGTAGCCGGAAGATATGCTGGAAGAAATGACTAGCCAATTGTGGGGCAGATGGCAAGCCAGGAAGGGGCTCAAAGTGGTACATCTTCGAGAATCGGTCGTAACCACCCAGATGACAGAATTCCCAGAGGAAACCGGTAGACCTGTGACGAAATCCATGGCTATGTGTGTCCAAGGGATTTTTGGCATGGGCAGTGGATGCAAGAGACCTGCGGGCCTGTGGCGTGGGACCTTATTCCGAGCACATGTGAAAAAGGCGAGGGTGAAGTCCTTGACATCTTGTGCCAGGGTCGGCCACCAGTAGTGCCGTGAGATCAAAGCATAAGACTTCCGAGCTCCGGGATGGCCAGCCAAGAAGGAGCTATGCCCCCATTCCAGAATCTTTTTCCTGAGTGCCGGCGGCACGTAAGTCTTGCCCGTAGGAATGTTTTGGAAATCTGCGGGAGCCACACGAACCAGCCGTTCAGGAGAAATGATGTGTTGTGACACGGGTTCTTCACCGACCACGTCCGAGGCACGGGAGAGGGCGTCAGCCTTGATGTTCTTCTCAGCAGGTCGGAAATGTATGCGAAAGTCAAAACGTGAGAAAAAGAAAGACCACCGGGCTTGGCGAGGGTTTAAACGTTGGGCCGTCTGAAGATACAGTAAATTCTTGTGATCCGTAAAGATGTCGATAGGATGATGAGCCCCCTCCAGCAGATGTCGCCACTTCTCCAGGGCTAATTTGATAGCCAAGTGTTTCCGGTCCCCACTGGCATCTTTGCGCTCTGCCGGCGAAAAGTTCTCACAGAACACCCCCCATGTGAGAATCTTGCCTTGGGGGCTCTTCTGTGTGGGACCGCTCCCAGCCCCCACAGAGGAGGCGCCCACTCCAAGGAGAACGGCTTCTCGGGATCAGCCGGACCAAGACAGGAGCAGTGGAGAAGGCAGTCTTTAGATCAATAAACGCCTTCTCAGCCTCCGGAGGCCAACATCTCGGGTTTGGATTCTTCCTAGTGAGGGCCACGATAGGAGCCACAAGGTGGGAGAAGGGGGGAAAATAAATTGATGGTAATAATTTGCGAAGCCCAGGAAGCGCTGTATTGCCCGAAAGCCGACAGGACGGGGCCATTGTAGCACCACCGAGAGTTTTGCTGGGTCCATCTTTAGGCCCTTAGCCGAGACTATGTACCCGAGGAAGGGTAGGCTGGTCTGATGGAATAAACATTTCTCCAGCTTGGTGTACAGTCGGTTGCTGCGCAGATGTCGCAGAACCTGGCACACTTGTATCCGATGAGTCTGAAGATCAGGGGAGAAAATCAGGATGTCATCTAGGTACACAATGACACAGGTGTACAAGAGATCCCGGAAGACATCGTTGACGAATTCTAGAAACACCGCTGGAGCATTACAGAGCCCAAAGGGCATCATGAGATTTTCGAAATATCCATCTCGGGTATTAAAAGCCATCTTCCACTCGTCCCTCTCCCGAATTCTGATGAGGTTATAGGCTCCTCGCAGATCCAATTTGGAGAACACCTTAGCCCCCTTGAGGCGGTCAAAAAGTTCAGAGATCAGTGGGAGAGGGTAGCGGTTTTTCATGGTGATTTTTTTGAGTCCGCTGTAGTCGATACACGGGCGGAGGGAACCATCCTTCTTCTGCACGAAGAAAAACCCGGCTCCGGCTGGGGAGGAGGACTTACGGATAAATCCTTTCTGCAAGTTCTCCTTTATGTAGGCCGACATGGCCTGAGTCTCTGGCACGGACAGCGGATAGACCCTTCCCCGGGGAGGACTGGTTCCAGGGAGGTGGTCGATACGGCAGTCGTAAGGCCGATGTGGTGGCAGCGTATCGGCCTCTTTCTCAGATAACACGTCCCCAAAGTCCTGGTACTCAGCCGGCAGGCCTGGCAGAGGCTTGGTAAGCGGGTGCGCAGAAGTGGTAGGCACTGGGCGTCGTACCTCCAAGCAAAGGTTCTGGCATTCCGGTCCCCAACGCAGGACCTCGCCTGTCTTCCAATCGAGCGTGGGGGCGTGACATTGGAGCCATTGAAGCCCCAAGAGAATCGTCGAGGAAGCACGGGACAGAACGTGGAACCTGATCTTCTCCTTAGGTAGATCCCCCACACGGAGGAGAGTCACCGGCCGGATTATGTACTGGATGGGATCAGTGAGGAGCTCCCCACTGACCGAAGAAATGAGCAGAGCTTTCTCCATACGGACTACAGGTACGCGGTATAGGGTTTCCAAGGAAGCATGGATGAAGTTCCCGGCGGACCCGAGTTCAGGAAGGCAGAACTCCGGAACGAAGGACCAGCATCAGATGTCACCTCCACTGGCATCATCAAACGTGGAGAGGAGGAAACTTCACCTAGAGCCGCCTCTCCCACGGCACCTAGGTGAGGGCGTTTCCTTGATGCTGTGGACGTAGAGGGCAGCTTATCCGGAAGTGGTCCGGGCTGGCACAGTAGAGACATAGATTTTCTGCTCGACGGCGGTTCAGCTCCTGCTCCGTTAAGTGGGCCCGGTCCACTTGCATGGGTTCCACCTCTGAGGCTTGAGGGGGTGGAATTGGAGAATGCTGTAAAACTGGAGCCAGATGAAACCGCCGACGGGGGCGTGCAGAGTCTCTTTCTTGGCGGAGCTCTTCCTGCCTCTCAGCGAACCTTATTTTAAACGTTTCGAGTTTGGTAGGTTTAAATTAATTCGCTCAGGCAGGTTGGGAGGTCTCTTGCTGCCAAAGCGTCCTTTACCCTGCTGGACAGACATTTTTTGAAAGTTGCGCAGAGGGCGGCATCATTCCAAGTGAGCTCCGAAGCCAGGGTACGGAATTGAACTGCATAGTCTCCCACAGAGGAGTCGCCCTGACGTAGGCTCAAGAGGGCGGTCTCAGCAGAGGAAGCACACGCTGGCTTCTCGAAGACAGTGCGGAATTCCTGGAGGAAGGTCTGTAGATCCACAGTCACAGGGTCGTTCCTGTCCCAGAGGGGAGTTGCCCAAGCCAGGGCCTTCCCAGATAGTAGGCTCACAACGAAGGCAACCTTAGACCTCTCTGAGGGAAACTTATCCGCCATCAGTTCCACGTGCATGGAGCACTGGGTAATAAAACCCAGGCAGAGCTTGGGATCCCCGGCAAAGCTGGAGGGAAGAGGAGCCGAAGCTTGGGTCCCACGGTCGCCAAAGGAACAGCTGATGTAGATGGAGCCACAGACGGAGGCGGAGACTGTTGCTGGGATGCAAGGAGCTGACGCATCATGGCGGAGAGCTGGCCCAACTGCTGTGCCTGTTGTGCGATTTGCTGCGATTGCTGGGCAACAATCATCGTAAGATCCATGATGCTTGGTAGAGGCACCTTGGCGGGATCCATTGCTGGATCTTACTGTAACGGACTTGGTAGTGGATCCGCTGGACCACCGCAAGCGATGGTGTAAGCCACGCCAGGGAGTGGAATCTAAGTAGGTCCCGGTATTCACCAGAACCCGTCACAAAGCGGGATGGACTTGCTGCAGCGGGAGTCTACCAGTTCGCTACTCCTGATGTGACTTTCTTGCGGCGGCGGCCAAGGGTGAGCGTGGTACAGAATCGTGAGACGTAGGCGTAGTCGGGGACAGGCGGCAAGGTCGGGGCAGGCGGCAATGGTTCGTGGTCAATAAAAGTGTGCAGAGGTCATAATATACGGTAAGACAGTAGATGCACAGGAACGCTTTCTCTAGGGCACGGAGGCAACAAAGATCCAGCAGGGAAGTGACGTGGATTCCAAAACTATATAGAGACAGCGCCCGGCAATTAACCAATTACCGGCGCACTGTCCCTTTAAATTTACATGAACGAGCGTGCGTGGGCTAGGGGGCGCGCACACGCATTCCGGCCGACAGGGGACGGGGGCCAAACAGGAACAAGGTCAGGTGAGTAGATGGGACGGGTGCGACCACGGCCAGCAGCGCGGCCCGCGGCGTCACCCGTCCCCGCCGGGGACCTGCCAGGAGGGACACGGGTGCGACCGCGGTCCGCGGACCGGATCGCGGCGCGGCCCGTTACAATGACGAGGTCAGCAACTGAAGAAGAGGATGAGGAACAAGATGAACAGGTTGGAAAAGAGGAGGAGGTTGGTCTAACACTTGATCGGCAAGCATGGTCAGTTTGGCCGATGAACTCCAACGGGCTTATGAAGAATGGGACCCCCAAATCCTTCGTTCATTGCACTTTGTAAATATCATTGAGGGTGGCATATCAGTTTATAAAAATCTTCTCACTCAGAAGAAAAAGCAGCACCAGCAACTGCCCATAACTATGTTCATCACCAGGACTAGTGTTGAGCGATTACGTTGGCTATCGACATCGGGCGATAGTCGATAGTCGGCCACCATCGATAAGGTTTTTTTCGATAGTGAGCAGTCGATTATGAGCGATGACCATTAAAGTCTACGGGAGAGCAACAACACCTTCATTCTTACACCCAAACAGGGCTGGAGAAGCTGGAAATAACATCCACAACAGTCAAATGGATACCTGCTACATCTTAGGCACAACACTTAGGCTATAAAAGCACAGAAAAAAGTCACACCCCATTCATATCCCTGTTTGTCCCACAGCAGACCTTAAACCTGATAACCCAAAAATTTAAAAAAGTGCCAAAAGGGGCAGTATTTTTGAACATCTTTTTACTTGAACTGGCTTGAATTCCCCTGCCGGAACGCAGCGGGGCCCCAACCAGCATGACCCACATTTAAAAAGTGCCGGAAAAGGGAATCTTTCAACCACCTTTTTTAGTTTCAGGGGACATTGATACCCTTTGTCCGGGGCCCACAGCATGGCCCCAAACCTGAGACCCAGATTAAAAGTGCCGGAAAAAGGAGTCTTTAAACCCCCTTTTTTTGTTGAATGGACTTTGATTAAAAACTGTTGGCCCCCACAGTTTGACCATTAAACCCCTGTCTGACCCCCAGTTAAAAAGTGGGGGAAAAAGGGTCTTTAACCACCATTTTAGTTAAATGGCTTTGACAAACCTGTCCTGGACCGCAGCTTGCCCCTTAAACCGTCTGACCCACAGAAAAAAAAGTGCCGGAAAACGGAGTCTTTAAACCCCCATTTTGTTTCTGGAATTGATATACCTGTCCTGTCCCACAGCAGCCCCAGGGCCGGGATACAGTGGGTGCGGTGAGGCCCAGGCTGGCTCCGTCATTTTAAACCGCAGGTTAAAATGCCCCTGAGAGCGCAATGGAAAAATGTCATGCTGAAAACAAGAGTGCGGAAACGGGAAAAGTGTGAGATTCCGCCTTCCTCAGTAGGCAGTCAAAAACCTGGGTAGCGCTTGCCCCCCTCCGTATTTGGGGCGGACCCAATGAGCTTCCCCTTTGGAAATACTGGTGGTTTTTGCTCCTGTTCCCCCAGGGGCCCTTTTTCTTGGAAATTCTTTTTCTCATTTTTCTCAACGGCTGGAGGGGGAAAAAGGTCTCGTATTTGTTCTCTGTCCGTGCCCATACTCCATGTCCCCCTGAATAAAACCTCATCTGGCAAGTTTTCCTGTTCCTCCCCTTTTACATTCAGAGGGAAATTTTTACCAGCTATTTTGTAAAGCAATTTTTTTTAGTGTTTAATTTTTGAAAAACTCATTTTTAAAATGGATGTAACCCACCATGGGGCTTTGTTTCTTTTTTTAATTGATTAAAGGGTTGTTCAAAACAGGGTTGATAGCTATTTTTTAAAGATCTTGAAAAAAAAAAGTCATTTTGCAATATGTGTCCAAATTAACGTGTTACCTATTCGTTTCTGACAGCACCTACCCTTTAGCCCCCTTTACAATTTTGAAAAAAAATGTTGTTTGAAACAAATTTTTTTATATGGGCTTTTTGTATAGCTGATTTTTAAAGCAGCAACCCAAAAAATTTTAAAAAATGACTTCTCAGCCCCTATTAAAAATTGTGAGGGAAACTTCCGGGGGGGGGTGGCATGCGAATGGGGCCCCTTTTACCTGGGGTC
>JAODAL010052408.1:0-26002 GCA_025379985.1 Phyllomedusa bahiana
GTGTGTATTTGGGTGGGGTTTTGAGGTGTGGCCGAGTGATTCATTTTTTGGCGGGGGCCAAGGGTGGCTTTTTTTCCCCTATTTGCAATCTCAAAATGTTGGGAGATATCTTTAGTTGCAACCCCTGGTACAATGCTATCAACCCAATATGGTCACGTTGACAGGAATATTGGTAGGAGTGTAATTTTTTTTTCAGGACAGATGGCTGTTTTTTTTCTGTCATTTAAGTGGTGCTGATGTTGTCAGGTGGGGGAATTAATGATTTGTATAGGTATCATTGATAATTTAGTCTTGGTTTTGGTCAGTAAATGCAGTGATATTTTTCCTTGTAAGTGAAATTATGTGGTCACGTACAACTAGTATTACGGTATCATTATAAACATTGTCTTAAGCTATTGTTGGATTTTGTATAACTGAAAACCTACTTTTTTTAAAAAATCATATTTAAACCCCTATGGCGACTTTGTTTGGGCGCTGGCTGTGGGGGGCGGGATGTTTTTAAAGTGGGGCCGTGGTTAGAGGCATGCCCTGGTGTGATGTAAATTTTTTTTGGGTGGGGTTTGGAGGGGGCCCCTATGTGATGTTTTGTTTGGGGGGGTTAGAGGTGTGGCCAAATGGTCCCTTTTTGCTTTTTCCAAAATTTTGGGGTAGCGACTGCTGGATATATCACACTTGACCATGCGGCCCTTTGTTTGGGTGCAGAGCACGTAAAAATAAAAGGGGAAGTTCTGTCGGGAAATCTGCTGACGGGTCAACGTAAATCCCTGATAATTGATTTTCGGGGAACGGGGCACCCAAATAAATTTAGGCCTGTTGTTATGACTGTGCAAAAACTGTGCCTAGAATTCAGCAGTGACAATTTCCTGTTTATGACACTGTGAATCCCTAAGGAAGTTGGGTCTGGGAAATGTTTAAGCATTTTGCCTTTAGCACCATCTAATTCCCATGTTGCTTTACATCTGAAGACATGTGATCTATGCATGTAGTCTGATGATGGTATCAACACAGAATGCAAATTGTTATGTGAGCAGGATATTTCTTTTTATCGTCAGTGTTTAATCTCTTGGTCTTCTACTAACATTAGTCCCAACAGAGAAGGCAAGTATGTTAAGGAATGAATTCCATCAAAGGATATCTCGGTTAAAAGGTTCAGGCAGCAGAAATCTTCTGAAACAACAGAGTAAAATCCCAACTGGCCCATCAGTGCTTTACCCTGAGAAAAAACATAGAAATGGGTCAGGTTTCTAAGGTAAGTGCCATCTCCGGTCCTTCACGTCCCCCCCCCCCCCCCCCCTAAAAATTACATTATTGTATTTGCATTTTCTTACACAAATAGGGAGAGACCTGTTGGTCCTGCTGATGCAGACAGAGAAGCTGGCAGGGACCACCAAGATTGCTCTTGGTGAATAAAGATGGTTGTTATGAAAAAGCCTGTCACAATTTCTTGCTATCTGTTTGGGCAGGATAACTCTCCTAACCGATTCCCTTTAATGGAATATGTCATCAAAAAATGACATTGTTTTACTAATGTTTTTATGTTAAACACATTTTTCTGGAATTTTTTTTTTTCATTTTCCATATCACTTTCAATATTGTTTTAATAATTCTTAAGTCCTACAGTTTTCATTTTTTTTTCACTACCTAATAATTCTGCACTGTAGAAAAAGTTCCATAGTGCTCATTATCAGTAAAAGCAGGATCAAACTAAAAGGGAAACACCAATTGAATGATAACACGGTCCACCAGTCACAAGAGGAATAGTTTACGTTCCTCTTCCCCCCCCCTGAACACTGACTTCTTCCCCGGTCACAGAGCAGACTGAAACTCTGTAGAAAAACATGACTAGAATCAATTGTACTGGTCATCCACAGCACTACCCAAAGAAGTGCTGTAAAGCATCTCTCTGCTCCCCATTAAAGCATGAGGCAATAATTTTTTGTCCCCACAATACTAAAGACAAAAAACTGGAAATTAAAATCAGAAAATAAAAACGGTCGAAGAAGAAAAGAATATGGATCAGTGGCTTTTTTTAATAAATAAATAAAAAAAAAAATTGTCGATAGATTCCATTTAAAGTGGTTGTCTCACCATAGAGAAACCTGTAGATCTGAGAGCTATTGAACTAGAGTTCCTTCTGTTACCAAGACCCCTGTCAAACAGTTGATTTTGCAAGGGAAAGATTCAGTTGTAGTGCTCAGCTTTCATTTCATATAGTGCTCTGGAAAACGAAAAGCTGAGCTCTGATCAGTTGCTATGGCTAACAACGGCAGTCTTGCTGCGAGACAGTTTTATACATACAGCTCCTAGAGTAAACTTAGGGTCTCATGTATGAAAACTGTCCTGGTCTAACACTTTCTTTGTTGCCCATAGAAACCATTCGGAGCTCCCCTTTTATTTCATATAGTGCTCTGAAAAAGAAAGGGGAGCTCTGATTGGTTGCTATGGGCAAGTCTCAGATCTAGACAGTTTTCATACATGTCCCCTTAGACTAGACAATCTTACACCACATTTATTATAATCTCGTACATGTTAAAATTGTTGTCAACTTTATCTCCCGGCTCGGAAAGGCCCCCGGGGATCGGTGATCCCGGTGGGCCCCAGCCCTGTGGACACCGAGGATGCGGCCCCTCCCCGGGGCCCATCGCCGATCCTGTCCTGAACCCCAAACGGTCCCGGGGTCGGGGTTAAATTTCCCTGTTTCCCCTGGGGTGGCGTGTAAACGGAGCAGAGCCGGGCGGGCGCTCCCTCCGCTGTCACCCTGGTGGGCCCCTTTAGTGAAGGCCTTAAGCCTCCGGGCGGGGCCCTCTAGTGGTGAGTCACAGCATTCGCCGCCTACCCGGGCTCCACTGAGGGGGCCCTGACTACCAACCACTACTAGGGGGGCCCTGACTACCGACACACTACTAGGGGGGGCCCCCTGACTACGGCAACTACAAAAGGGGACCCTATGCCTGTTACACCTAAAGGAGGCCCCTAACTCCCTGTATACACCTAAAGGAGGCCCCTAACGCCTTTATAATTTTAACCCTAAAGGGGCCCTAATGCCTGTATACCCTAACTGCCTGTAACTACCTAAAAAACTCTAACTTCCTGTAACTCCCTAAAGGAGGCTCAACTGCCTTATACTACCAAAAGGAGGCCCCTAACTGCCTGTAACTCCCTAAGGGGGGCCCCCCTAACTGCTGTATACACCTAAAGGGGCCCCTAACTGCCTGGATACTACCAAAAGGGGGGTCCCTACTGCTTGCAGCCTATTAAAAAGGGGGCCTAACTACCTACAGCTTACCTAACGGGGGGCAATCCCTCCTACACCCTAACTAATGGGACTCACCCAAATCTACCTACAGCCTACCTAACTGGGGTCCACCAACCTCACTGTATCAACTTGCCTAACTGGGGCCTGCTTATCTACCTGGGGGCTATTTACCGACCCACCAGTGGCTAGGTACCCACCAACCTACCTGGGGCTGGCCTACCAACTTATCCAGTGGGAGTCTAGCTACCAAAATAAGGCCTATCTAGTTTACCTGGCATTGCCATTTGCCTACCTACCTAGGGTCTTGTCCTACCTACCTGGTAAATATGATCCCGAGGGAGCAGCCCATAGCCTGTAGCATTAGATCTCCAGGGGGTTGTCCTATCCCCACATCCAACCCGCTATGAGAATGTTCCTCTAAGCTATGGCCTGTACCCGCTCTCCCGCCCCTGGGAAGTTTGTACAGGGGTGGGAATAAGAAAAGTGGTGCTGCAAAAGTGAGGATTCTAAGATGCTTTTCAGTAATTTCTGCAGGGATGAGTGGTGGCCGGGACAAGTCATCATGGCGGTGTGGAACGGATGGAGAAGAAAAAGGAAAAAGAACGACTCATCAGATAAGACGTCTCCGGTGAGTCCCTGATTTCCGGAGTTCTTTTACTTCTATACCGGATGAGTGCTGTATTCACTGTAATGTGATGTGACCTGTGCTGGTGTCAGACCACTATGTGGTCTCCATATGGTGGTGTTGTAGCTTATATTGGCGTTAGTATAGTGGCAGCATACACGTGTCCCTGATTGTAAAAGTGAGGGAACACCTGACCCTGTGATAGGAGTTACACTTTTACTTTCTTGCTGGTGTTTATTTTAGAAGGTGGTGATGTGCGTGACCAAGGGAAACGTGGAGGGAGATATTGTATGCGGGCTGGTGGGGGGATATGGAAGGAGCTACTTAGCCATGTGTCTATGATATGTTAGACCGACAACTGTGTGAGACAAACATATGCGAGACAGAGAGATATGTGACTCACTTGGTATTAATGCGTACTAGGTAGTTGAAAAAGTGGTAGTCCAGCACACTAAAATTCAAATCTTTATTGGTCCCAATGTTTATAAATATAAAAATCGTACCAAAAATGTTACCATGGCTTTTGACGCGTTCGGGTATCTCTATAGCGTATAGAGGACCAGTAAACAGGCTAACACTCCTTAAATAACCGGAAGAAATGATCAGGTGTGATTTAACTCTTAGTTAACTGCTTAAAAGTGAAATTAAATGTATAGTTACATGATAAACTTATATTATATTCAAATATCATAAGTTATACAAAATAATATATAAACGAATCGTTCTGTAATTTTAAACCTAGAGAAAACTAGAGTTGAGAGAGAATCGCAGACGCCTCACCTATCTGTGAGGCGTTTTCTCCAGTCTTCGCCTCTAAATGGCCGATTTACCCTTTCAATGGCTCGCACCCTAAGAGAGGCGATAGAACCCTGATGGACATCGCGAAAATGTCACGATGCTCCTGATACAGGTCTAAAGATATTATGTGTAATACACAGTGAATATTTCCTGATTCTGATATGCAAATTTCTTGTTGTACATCCAACAGTTGTAAATTAACATTGTGTACCATAAAATTGTATATATGACATGATCAAGTGTGACAAATTCATATACCCTTTTTATGGATAGTTGATGACCCGTTTACAGTAGAGAAAAATGTATTACACTTATCCAAGCAAAGGGCACAATGAACATCTGATAGTGACCACGTACTTGAAACAACCCTTAAACTTGAGCCAAGTATGACAGTGGCAGAAGAAGTATACAACTTGGTGAAAAGCATATTACCAAGGTGATCTGCTCTCTTAAAACAAATCTACAACCTTCACCAAAACTTTTTCAACGAAGGATCCATTGACAGAATAGGTAAATATTTTTTTCATGATAGACACTTATTTGTTCGAGATTGCTCATATATTTGTGTACTGAATAAACCATATTTTGAGATTTTTCAGAAATTGCCTCTCAGGTTTATCTATAAGGTAAGTAATAACGATTTCTTTTGTCAGCTATATTTTTGGCTTCTTGTCAAACGTATTTATGATAACCTCTCTGACTAAGTCTCTTAGTTATTTGGTCAGTTTCTTTTTGATATGCTTCTACATTATTGCATGTACGTTTAGTCCTGATTAATGCGCACTACACAATACAGTTCTGGTCATCACAATGTATTATGTGGTAAAATGTACAGTAGCTATAGGGTGCGCACCCAAGATCAACTCCCCTGTGGGCCCCAGACCCCCCCGTCCAACACTGATACCTCCTATTTGTTTAATTCATTTATGCCATTAAGTGTACCCAAATGATAAATAATGGCATGACACGCAAATCCACACATCCTTTCTGTGAAGCTACACCCAATTACTGAGCTCGTGTCGCTTTTGTTGGACGAGGCACAGAAGTATCTAGAAACTGTGTAAAGTGCATGATAAATCTGGTGTAAAGTATGGACACCATTCTTTTTGGCACAATTACCTTAATAAATGTTCCCCAGTGTTCCTCAGCTCCAGTCCTCAAGGCCTACCAACAAGCCATGTTTTCAGGATTTCTCTAGTATTGCAGAGACGATTATTACAATCATTGTCAGTGCATTCTATGGGATATCCTGACAACATGACCTGATGGTGGGCCTTGTAGACTGGAGATGAAGAACACTGCTGTAGATAGATTTAATGGGCACGTGCGATGTACAAAGGCAGGTTACAAATGTACCTGCTAACATAAAGCCATTTATACTGTACTTCCAGGTAAAAAAAACTAAATAGTAAAAATATTCAGTAAATATATAACTTGTACCATAGCTTACAACGCATTAACCCCTTAACGTTGCAGGTCGTTCTTCTGCAGCGACGGCAAAAGACATTGCTGTAGAAAGAGGGGTTTTGCCTCTCCCAGCGCAGCAGCTGTGCTAGGAACAGAGCTGTACTTAACAGCTCCGTTCCTAGAGCAGTCTTTGTAAGCGCCGGGAAGCGAAGAAATCCTCCAATCCTCAGCACTTAACCCTTTGATTGCCACAATCTATGACATAATCAGAGGGCATTCCCCTGACCCATCGGGTGATCGGGACTCCTGGCGACCCGATGGAGCCTGGGGAATGTCTTTACAGTCAGCCCTTGGGACCTAGGGTTGCCCCAGAGCTGTCTGTGTAACAAGCCTGCAGTCAGGGCACACTGTGTGCTGCCCGTGTGAAACTGAAACAGATTGCAGATTGCAATGCATTAGCATATATGAATATGGTAATACATTACTAAGTGTTAAAAAAAATTGTACAAAAATCCCTTTATGGGATTTAAACTAAAAGTAAAAAACAAAAAAAGTTAAAATAAACAAAATAAATAAAAACTAAAAACAAATATTTAATCCAAAAAATTATTGTGTATGCATTACACACACAAAAACCCTACACATATTAGGTATGTGCATGGCCGTAATAACCTATATAATTCATCCAACAGGTTATTTAGTATGAAATGTGAATGGTGTAAAAAATGAATTAAAAAAACCAAAAAACACAACATTTAAAAAAAAAAAAACCTGCAGCAATTTATTTGTAAACTTAAACTAAGCCCCCCCAAAAAAAACTTCTCCCGTATAAAACAAGCCCTCATACAACTGCGTCACTTAAAAGATAAAAAAAATTAAACACAACGAGGAAAAACTACAAAATTTAGCAAGAACTTTTCAGGCGTTCGGCTTAAGGGGTTAAAGTTAGTTTTACTAAACATTCCAACACCACAGATTTCTCTTTGAGGAGAGGCTTAAACGGGCTTTGCCAGGAAGTGACTTCCTTACCTGTTATCTGCTCAGGACAGAAGATAAACAAATCATGCAGTGTCATGAACTGCTGCGGAGGAGGGGGGGGAGGGGGAAAGAGGGGGACCCAAGCAGAGCGAGCAAGCAAGGGAGCGTCTGCAATGCTTACTAAGATAATTACATTACAACAGTGGATTCTCTATACAGCAGAAAGCCTCATACACTGCACATTTCTCCCCAGCCCCTTGCAAGCTCCTTCATGTTGCCTGTCATCAGATAAGAAGTGCAAACACGCAAGCGAGGCCAGATCAGCTCCTGGTCGTGTCTAATGTAAACTTTTTAAGCGCTCAGAGACAGGGCCCGAGAGCCGGGGACTAATGTCCCCGACTCCCGGAGCTTCACGGTGCCAGCGGTACAGAGCGCCGCCAGTGCTCAGCTCAACTGTACACACTGGCAGGCCTAAGGCTTTAGGCCTTAAGCCTGCCAGGCGCCGGCCTCTAGTGGTGATGTAGGTGGCGCAGTGATGTCATATCACAGCGCCGCCTATGCCGGGCTCCACTAGAAGCCGGCGGGGAGCTCGTTGTGGCTGGAAGCGGGAAAAGCGGGAAGTGAGGTGAGTTTTTTGTTTGTTTGTTTTCTAACTACCTAAAGGGACCCTGACTACAAGCTAAAGGGGTCCCTGACTACCTACAAAATAAAGGGCGCCCTAACTACCTACAAAATAATGGGCGCCCTGACTACAAGCTAAAGGGGCCTGACTACCTACAAAATAAAGGGGGGCCTGACTACCTACAAAATAAGGGGGCCCTGACTACAAGCTAAAGGGGCTCTAACTACAAGCTAAAGGGACCCTAACTACCTGCAAAATAAAGGGGGCCCTAACTACAAGCAAAAGGGGCCCAGACTACCGTCAAAATAAAAAGGGCCCTGACTACAAGCTAAAGGGGTCCCTGACTACTTACAAAATAAAGGGGTCCCTGACTACAAGCTAAAGGGGTCCCTGACTACCTAAAAAAATAAAGGGTTCCCTGACTACAAGCTAAAGGGATCCCTGACTACCTACAAAATAAAGGGGGCCCTAACTACCTACATAATAAAGGGGGCCCTGACTACAAGCTAAAGGGGTCCCTGACTACCTACAAAATAAAGGGGCCCTGACTACAAGCTAAAGGGGTCCCTGACTACCTAGAAAATAAAGGAGGCCCTAAATACCTAGAAAATAAAGGAGGCCCTAACTACCTACAAAATAAAGGGGGCCCTAACTCCCTACAAGCTAAAGGGGGCCCTAACTCCCTACAAGCTAAAGGGGCCCTAACTCCCTACAAGCTAAAGGGGCCCTAACCCCCTACTATCTAAAGGGGGCCCTATCTCCTTACAAACTAGCTATAGGGGGCCCTGGCTACCCTCAAACTAGCTAAAGGGGGCCCTGACTACCTGCACACTAGCTAAAGGGGGCCCTGACTGCTTGTATACTACCTAAAGGGGGTCCCTAACTGCTTGCAGCCTATTTAAAGGGGGCCCTAACTACCTACAGCTTACCTAACTGGGGGCAACCACCTACCTACATACAAACTGACCCGTACAATATAGGTAAACTGTTCATTGTAAAATCCAACAAGAACTAAATGCAAAAACAATGGCGCCATTGCATTTTTCATCTTGTTCACCGCAGAATTTTTTTTTTTCTTTTTTCTGGAGTGGGGGGCAGAGCGGTGGAGAGGAGGGGCACAGGGTTGGTGGGAAGGGGCACAGGATTGGTGGGGAGGGGGCCCAGACGCTTCAGCTGTATGAGGCCCTAAAATTTCTCATGGCAGCCCTGATTGTAGTGACATCACTAACAAGAGGAATTACAAGTAGGCAGAATCTCTTCTTGCCATTTGAGCAAAATCCTGTTATGTTAGTACACACTGTTGACGTTCACCTTAAACATTGATTATATGACTATGCACATTATGTCCACTCTCCAGCATACATAGCCTGGTCAGCTGAGATTTTGGTGGCAATATCGAAGACAAGTCCTTCTGCTCTGTGTGAGGGAAACCTATCTAATAAGTAGCCGAGTTCTCTTTTAAGTGGGTTATTCCATACATGCCAACTCTCCCGTTTTTGGCGGGGGAGGTCCCGCTATTTGGGGTCCCCCCCCCCGCCCTCCGCCGGGGAGTTGGCATTTTTCCCGCCGCCAGCAGGCGGGGGGGTCCTTTAAATGGCCGCGGCGCCGGAGTAGCGCTGGTGCGCTACTCCGGCGCCGCCGGTCCGTTCCCACGAGCGGGTGAAGCGGCGCAGGGTCCGCTCTCACCCCCCGCGGTCTCACTGTGAGGGAGGAGGCAGGAGGAGCGCTCCCTCTCCCCTGTATGTCCGGCGCCGCTGGCGCCGTGCATACAGGTCAGCGGCGCAGGGGAAATGACGCGCGGCTGCTCCCCTTTCCCCCCGGGTTTCGCGAAAAGATCGGGCAGGACCCCGGGCCCCCGGAGTTTGCAGGAGCCTGGTCAGGTAAGGGGAAATTTATTATTTTATTTTTATTAACTATAGGGGGGGCTCTGCCGGGGCTAAAATGGGGGGGGTCTATCGGCTCCCCCTAAAGGGGGCAACTACCTGGCTGGCTAAAAAGGGGGGCAATACCTGGCTGGCTCCAAGGGGGGGCAACTACTGGCTGGCTAAAAGGGGGGAAATTTTCCGGGTGGTACAATGGGGGCAACTACTGGCTGGTTCCCAATGGGGGCAATACCGGGTTTGGCAAACAATGGGGAAAAATTTTACCTGGGTTTGCTAAAAAGGGGGGGCAACTACCGGGCTGGCACAATTGGGGGCAATCCCTGGCTGGCTACAAGGGGGGGCAATACCTGGCTGGCAAACAAGGGGGGCAACTACCTGGCTGGCGACAAGGGGGGCACTACCAAACCGGGCTACAAAAGGGGGGCCCTACCGGGGTGGCTATTTAAGGGGGGGAAACAACCTGGTTTGGCTATAAAGGGGGCACTCCCCAACCGGGAAAATTAAAGGGGGCATTTACCTCCTGTTTACTAAAGGGGGCAACTACCTGACTACAAAGGGGGGGCCAACTCCCTTACTTTTTAAAAGGGGGCACTACCTGGTAACAAAGGGGGGGGCATTTTACCTAGTACAGAGGGGGCACCCTACCTTGCCTTTAAGGGGCAAAACCTGGTTATGGGGGCTTCTCCCGGGGCAAATTAAGGGGCATCTACCGGGCTTTTTTTCCCAAAAGCCCTTATGTTAGTTTGGGGGAGTGGGTGTGGCGGGTTTAAAAAGGGGCGGGGGCACAAAAAAAGAGGGGCTTTGCCCATGCAAATTTTTGTCGGGGGCGCGTACGCCGCCGCCCTTTTTTAATCCCCGCTTTTCCATTTTCAAAAGTTGGCAACTATGGGTTATTCATCAATCAAACCCAGTCCATATTCTCTATTAGGTTATACCGACATCACAGAGCGGGCCCACTGCTCCATAACCCCATCTGTAAGCCAAAAAAAATAGCTGCTCTTTATGAGTTGCTCCCTTTTTGCGGGGCCCCTTTTCCAAATCTTGCCATCATCTGTAGAAAAAATGCCTTTGGGCCCTGTGTCTTCTCCCAACAAAGCCAGGGAACACTTTGAAAGTGGTTTAATGTGACAACTACTTTATCAAGAACGGTTTCTCAATTTTGAATGCATTCAATGCACATGCTGTCATCAAAATTTTTATTTCAGAAATTGAATGTATGTTGAAACTGGAAAGAAAAATGTTAATATTTGGCTCCATTTATCTGATAGATTCATTTGATTAGGAATTAAAGTTAAAGTGGTTAGAAATTAATGCTGTAAAGTTTGTGATACGTTTCTGCAATCCATAAAACGTATTGCGTCAAACACATCCAAAAACCTACTACAAAGCGTGGTATGTATTTGGATACATCTTCTGGGCTGCAGAAACATATCCCTATTGCTTCTATTGCTTTTTCAATTCGTTAAACGGATCAAGAATTGTCATATCGATTCTTTGAATGCAGTTTTTTTAAGGGAAAGCAAAAGATGTACGAAAAAACACATTATTGGGCTTAAAAAAGACAAATGTATTTTACATTGAAATCAATGTAATTAAAACTTTCAAAAGTTAAAAACGTGGGGTTTGGGGTCTGTTTAATTTGTATTAAAAAGGGGACCCAAATCTTTTTTAAATCAAAGCCAAGGGGAACAAACCCAAAAACACTCGCTCTTTCCTAAAACACAAGGGCTGAGAGCAGGGTGTAATTAGAGGAAAAAAGAGGATTTCTGAGTAAAAAAAAAAAAAGAAAACCCGGAATGGAAACCCCGAAGGGGGGTTTTTTTTTCCCAAAGGGAAAATTTTATGTGGGAAAAAACTCCCCAAATTTTAAAAAAAAAGCCCCTTTTTATCATTCAACATTGGGTTTAAAAAATTCTGCCCCGTTTTTGTTTTAAAATGCTCTTTAATGATCCTTTGTTTTTCAGTCGTCCCAGGGGAACGGGGCCCGGGCTGGGGAGCTCCCCAGTTCCCCGGGCAGACATGTTCAGACATCACCTTAATCTTTAGGCAGGGTATTAAGTTTTTCCAAACCCCCGGTGGGGTCACTCCCACTCCCGTCCTCTGTACTCCTTATAATTAGTCAAAAGTTCACATAAATAAAAAAAAAAAAAAAACCCCAATCAGGAGGGGAGTGAAAAAAAAAGAAAAAAAAAAATCCAAAAGGGTTTGGGGTTTCTGCAGGGATTTGAACCTAGGACCCTTGTGCTGTAGGCAAAAAAACTTTTTCCTCTGAGCTACATTGGGGAAACTGCCACAAGCTCCCGTACATAAACATTTTCTTTGGAAATAAAGAGGAGAGGCATGGTGAATGTCATTCCCCGTGGGCCATGATTTGCAATTCAAACAAATAAAACCTCCCCCCTTTTTTGAGCACACAAAATTTTAAAAAAGGCTTTATGCCGGAAGGGGATGAAATTTAAAATTGTGGGAAAAACCCCCCTTTAAGTGAAAAGTAGGGGTGCTGCTTACCCCGCCCACCCTTTTTGTGATTGACAGCTTTTCCTGGGGAACAGTGTGCCTTTTCGAGCTTCTGTCCCAAACACTTTAAAAGTGGGCGGGGTCAGCAGTACCTTCAGTTTCACTTTCACAGATATTTTCTGCCTTTTCCTCACAAATCCTGCTACAAATTATATAACCCCATATATCACAGAGTTTAGCTTCTTTCCTCCATAATAAAAACAAAATATATCACGAGCTCGCTTCTCTCTCTATTTATATAAAACCTATATTCACAGAGTCAGGTTTTTCTCCCTTATCATATAAAACTATATATCACAGGCTAGTTTCTCCATCTATCCTTAAATCCCCCTTTTTTCACAGGCTCCGCTTTCCCCCATATCATCGGGGTCGGACTGGGGGGTCTGGGGGGGCCCCAGGGGGGAAATTTATTTGGGGGGTCCAAACCCCCCTGTTCATGAAAAAATTACCGGCCTCCGGAAAATAAATTTCGCCCCATTTTACCGGGATAATTTCAGTGTGCAAAACAGGGAAAGTATTGTGTAGGTACAATAGCAAGAGAGTTTAAAAAATTTTGTTTTCAAAACATTTGTCGTCTTAAAATATAAAAGGAAAAAAAGGGTAAGTAGCTCCATTTCCCTACCCCCCCCACCCCCATACAATATCCCCCTTTCCCCCCACATAAATTTCCCCCTACCCAAAATACAATATCCCCCCCACCCACATACAATTTTTCCCCTCCAAACCCACTTTCAAAATCCCCCCCCAACCCCCCTACAATATCCCCCGCCACCCACAAAACAATTTTCCCCCCCCCAAACCCCCTTACAATATCCCCCCCCACCCCCTTAAAAATATCCCCCCGTAGGTAGGCCCGTGCCCCTTTTTTTTAGTCAGGGGCCCCCCCCTTTTTAGAGGGGGCCCCCCCCTTGTAGCCAGGGCCCCCCCCCCTTTTAGCCAGGGCCCCCCCTTTTGGTAGCCAGGGCCCCTTTTTTAGCCCGGGCCCCCCTTTTTTAGCCCGGGCCCCCCCGTATTTAGGGGCCCCCTTGTAGTCAGGGGGGCCCCTTTAGGTTGCCAGGGACCCTGTTTGGAGCGGGACCCCCTTTTAGTCGGGGGCCCCCATTTTGTCGGGGCCCCCCTTTTAAATAGGGACCCTCCTTTTTTGCTAGGGAAACCCCCCCGTGTAAGGGGCCCCCCCCGTAGTCAGGGACCCCCCTTTTAGCCAGGGCCCCCGTAGTCAGGCCCCCTTGTAAACCCGGGCCCCTTTTTAGTCAGGGACCCCCTTTTTTGCCGGGGCCCCCTTTAGGGAAAAAACCCCCCTTTTTGCCAGGGACCCCCTGTAGTAGGCCCCCCCGTAACCAGGGCCCTTGTAGTCGAGCCCCCCCTTGGGAGCCAGGGGGCCCCCCCTAGTTAAAGGGGCCCCCTTGTAGCCAAAGGGGCCCCTTTTTTTAGTCGGGGCCCCCCCCCCCCCCCTTTTTAGTCGGGGGCCCCCCCCCTTTTGGGCCAGCGACCCCCCTTGTAGCAAGGGACCCCCCGTAGTCAGGGACCCCCCCTTTTAGCCCGGGACCCCCGGGAGTCAGAAACCCCCCCTTTTAGCCGGGAACCCCCCGTAGTCAGGGGGCCCCTTGTGGCCCGGGGGGCCCCCGTAGTAAGGGGACCCCTTGTTGCCCGGGCCCCCTGTAGTCCCGGGGCCCCCCCCCCTTTTAACCCGGGACCCCCGGGGTCAAGCCCCCCCTTTTTTGCCGGGAACCCCCCTTGGGAGTAAAGGGGCCCCCTTGTAGCCAGGGACCCCCCCGTTGTCAGAGGGGCCCCCCTTTTTTGTCAGGGGCCCCCCCCCTTTTAGTCAGGGGGCCCCCCCTTTTGGTAGTTTAGGGGGGGGGGGCCCCTGAAAGGGGGGCCAGGGACCCCTTTTAGACACCCGGGGGCCCCTTGTAGTCGGGGGGCCCCCCCCTTTTGTCAGGGGGCCCCCCCCCCCCTTTTAAACCGGGACCCCCCCCCTTTTGCCCGGGACCCCCTTGTAGCCAGGGAACCCCTGTAGTTTAGAGCCCCCCCTTTTTTTGCCCGGGGCCCCCCCTGTCAGCGCCCCTTTCCCGGGAACCGGGGGCCCCTTAGTCAGAAACCCCCCTTTTTTGCCAGGGGAAAAACCCCGTAGTAAAAGGGCCCCCCCTTTTAAAACCAGGGAACCCCTGTTGTCAGAGCCCCCCCTTGTAGGCCCGGGACCCCCCCGGAGGAAAAGCCCCCCTTGTAGCCAGGGAACCCCTGTAGTCAGAGCCCCCCCTTGTGTAGGGACCCCTTGTTTGCCAGGGAACCCTCCCTGTAGTTAAAAAAAAAAAAAAAAACAACCAAAAAAGCCATTCCTGGCTCGGGGGTCCTGCTCCCCGGCCCCTCCGAGGCCGCGGGTCCTCCCGCCGTCCTGCTTGGCGGGGCGGGGGAATGAGTCACCCGCGCCACGGTCACAGTAGGGGCCGGCGCCCGGCGGGCTGAAGGCCTTTGAGCCTTCGCCTTTCAGGGAGACAGCCCGGGGCGCAGCGCTAGTGGCGTATGCTCCGCTGAGAAACCCACAGCCCCCCGGGGGTGGGGAATTAGTCCCCAATTTCCCGGGCCGGTCCCCGGGCGCTCGGGGGCGCAGGTTCCCCGGGGGTCGGGGCCGTATGCGGGACGGGCCCGGGGGGGACGCCTGCCCCGGGGGGGCCCCCAGCGGCTCAGGGGGGCCCCCCCGGGGATTCCCTCCCGGCGGCCCAGTCGAGCCTGTCTTATAAAAACCCTTATATCAAGAGTCGCTTCTCCCCTTCATAAAACCCCTAAAAATTAAAGAGCTCAGCTTCTCCCCCTATCATAAAACCCTATATACACAGGTTCAGTTCTTTCTATCACATTTGCTAAGATATGCAGAATACCCAAAATGGGGGCCTCCTGTATGAAAACTGTCTAGCTCAAAACTCCTTTATTTCCAATAGAACCAATGGCACTATTTGGAGGAAGGGGGGTGCTCTTTTTGGGTTGCTATGGGCAACAAAGTGAGTTTTCGACCTAGACAGTTTTCATACATGTGGCCTGAAAAGTTTACCTTAAGCTTCAGCCCTCAAATACTTGCAGATAAAGCTAGGCTTACCTTTAACTGGCAGCACAGCTAAAGCTCTGTTCACATCTTGTTTTTCCCCTGCTCTTGACAAAAACATCTGCAAAGCATTGACATACGACAAACAAATGTCCGGGTATAAATTAAGTATGCCCAAGTTTTTTCCCTTTTATCAAAATTCGCATTAACCCTTTTTTTTGTGTATGGAAAAAAAGGGTTTTGTGGTGTTGTCAATAAACAAATGTAGATGATAGCAGTGGACAATATATGCATTTGACAAGTATTGACAAGAGGGGAAAAAACAAGTGTGACAAAAATCTAAGGGGGCTTTTTACATGAAGCGTTTTTGGTGTTTTTTTTTGCAGAAATACACAGCATTAATTGTTGTGTGAAAGTACCAAAAACGCTCCGTGTGAAAGCACCCTAATGAATAATGAAATATAAGTCTACAATGTTGTGTCTAAGAAAACTTGTAACAGTCATAATCACCCATCACCCAGTAGATATTAGAACTATTTCAAAAAGTCCAACTGTAGAGAAGAGAAAAAAACCAACATAGGGAGCGCACCCTCGTGTGATATTGTCAAATACCAATACTGGTGAATACAGATTACTGTATGTGCTCACCTGGTATAGTTGTACTGGTGGCACAACACTCTAAAGGGCGAAATGCCGGTAAATCTGGTATAAGAGTTGGCTGCTGGCCCTGGAATCCTAGTCCTTCCAAGTGAAGAGACGTAAGGGAGGAAACAAATAAATTGTAGCCAAGTAGAAGTCAGAACGCAGGTCCTATATAGCGCAAAACTCCTAGATGTATACAGAAAAAGGTATAAAATACCCAACTTAATTAGTGAAGTTATGCGTTGCATGCGTATTGCACTACCTCAGGCTTGTGAGTTTTGCGCTATGAAAGACCTTCTTTCTGATATTGGCTTATTAGTGAGCCTTATCACCGGGACTTCTATTGGCTACGATAAATATATAAAAAGCCCAACTGTGTTCGCAATGAACTGGCCATGCAGGGTTTACTGACAAATGGCAGAAATTCCTGGGACTAAATATCAGTAGCATCTGAACTGGACTGTTCTTCATCATTCACATGGATTTCTATAAACCCCATTTAGATATAGGACAGTCAGCAATTTTTACAACAAAAGAAAGAAATATATATCATTCTTTTCTAATAGGCATAACACTCATTGGACATCATTGCACCAGAACCAATGAGTTGTCCAATTCTGAAATAGGCATATGAATGCTCTCTCCGTCCGTTTTCATTTACAGGTATCAAAACCCCATTTAGACCCATTTCTCATCACATTTCAGGGCTGCAACACTGGTATCTTTTGGGATAGCACAATGCGAGCATACAAGTTTATAGAGCAAAAGTAGTCTCTTTTGGTTCAGGTTTATTCTATTTTTGATTGATATACGCTTCGTGTATAAACCACACTTTGTGTCAGGCAAAATAAAAGTTATATGACGAAAGCCACAGATGTAGCGTGGAAACATTATTCGTTACAGTTTTAGGAAAGGGGTGTATGTGCAAGTCAATAGGACTGATTTTTATGTACAAAAATGCAAGTATCTCCCATTGCTAAAATTGGCCCTTCGGTGAATTGGGGAAATTTGAGTTTTGGTTTTAAGAAATCTGATTCTTATGTGCTTTTTATGAGTTGTAAACGTTTATTCTGTCCGTGGAAAGTGGAAAAAGACTATGTGATGGCTGACAGTACAACAGGACACCCATTCTCTTCATTACATTAAGGGCATGTCCACACAGCATATGTAAAATGCCAGTCAGATTCTATTTAAGAATCTGGCCGGTATTTTATCATCTTTCAAAGTTTTTGGGGGACAGTTCTGTCAGTGGTTTGCAGATTCACCTGTCCCCCATAATTATTGAATTGCACACCTTCTGCCCGAAAACCGGGCGGAAGATTGTGCATGCTCCAAGATTTTAGGAACGCCGGTGCTGACAAAGCTGTCCGGCTAAAAACCCATTCAGTGTGGACTACTGAATGGATTTTCTAATAAAGTCTATGGGGATGGTTTCTTGTTGGTCTTCAGGCGATTTCCAAATCCAACCAAGAAACAATCAATGCATTTTACAGTCGGTGACAGGAAGTATAACTAGAGGAAGCAATCTGAGTAGATGTACAGTATACTAGGAAATTGTTTGGTATGCAATTCCTTAACATACAACTGAACTCAACATACTGTATAAGAATAAAAAATCGAATTATTTCTCTGAAATCCGGTAAGGAAAATAATTACATTTTCTACAGCTGCAATTTTGTAAATGATTTTCAATAAGGAAGCCTGCCTTACCCCATTGGCAGCTGCCATCTGTACAATGACCTCGGTGGCTGTCTTGCTGAAGTACCTGCCATCACTACCCACCACCATGGTACATCCCTGGCGGTCCCGCAGATCTATAGAAGACAGCACACTCTGGATGAAGTTCTGCAGATAGTTTTTCTTGCTTTCAAACACAGCTGTTGGCTTCCTAAATCCATTGCTCCCCGGTTTCTGGTCATCATAGGGGACAGTCTGCACTGTTACGACAGGGATGGGGTTCACTTCCATGCTCCTTTTCCTTCCAATGTTTCCTGAATTCTTCCTTGCACTTTAGTAGAGGAAAACGAGCTGAATATTAGAATAAAAGGGGATCCCAAGAGAAGAGGGCGATGAGCTCCTCCCTGGCTGAGATTCCACTGCAGTAACTTGTTTCCTCTGAACTCCTGATAGTCCTGGAAATCTCAGTCTCCAACGCTGTCAAGTATTTCCTCCTGTCAGTGTCTATTCGTGCATGGAAATGTTGGAGGTGTATGTAGTAGTAACACAATATTATCCCTATGAAGAAGGAGAGTATCACTATATGTGCTGAGCCTCTGAGTACTATCAGAGCTCCACTACAGTGACTGCCTTATCCCACAGGTCATTCTCCCTCCCTCTCATGACTCATGAGCCTGTACAATGCATAACAAATGGAAGTCTTTGAACAAGGACAGGGGGCTGCCAAAAAAACTGGTAGGGCTAAACCTTTGCAATCAACAGAAGCCTTCACCAAAAATAGCCCAGTGAAAAAAAAAGAAGCTGCGAATTGTTGTCCTTTGACTGTGTAACTGGATGCTGTTTTGTATGTTCTAACATTTGTTCAAGGGAATCAAGACCTGTCACATAACACACAGCAGTGTTTGAGGTTTGGACGTATGATACGAGCACCACTGCATAAGAACTCCACTGCTGATGAATTTACAATCTGGACATGACATAAAGTGTTAAGAAGTTTCTCCAGGATTGCACCAATGATGGTTACAGGATGTAATCAATACCTTATGGGTCACAATTCCTTGTGTCCTGTGGCCTCTTTGTCCTGGAACACCAATTGATTCTGTTTAAAAACTATTTTAGGCTATGTTTGCCAGTATCAGAGATTCAATTAGAAGCCTTTGCATGCTACACTATTTTGTCTGGGATGTTTGACAGAACCAATGTTATGACAATGTTATTTTGTCTGGAAAAAAGCTAAACTCTGACAGAAACTGAACAGGCCCCATTACAGTCATTGGGGTCCATCGGGTGTTGTTGGTGTCCGGCATGTGAGGGATCCAGTACCTATCATTATCTTCATTGTTCTGCTCCTAGGACAGAGCAAAACAGCGGAAATTATAACGCAGATTTGGACATAGCATTACTGACAAACAACTGATTAACTCATTACTAACAGCTGGTCATAATAATATGACTTTCTGTTTTTTTTCCTGTCTGCCTTCCAAGAGCCATAACTTTTTTATTTTTCCATCTACACAGACGTTTATGGGCTTTTGTTTTGTGCGACAAGATGAACTTTTTAATGCTGCCATTGACTTTACCATGGAATATACTGGGAAAACGCAAAAAAGTGGGGTGAAATGTAAAAAAAAAAGTACTTGAGCCTTGTTTACGGGGTTTTTGTTTTTATGGTGTTCATCCTTATGTATAAATGATGTATTATCTGTATTCCGCAGGTTGATATGATTCCAGCAATATCAAATCGTTATGTTTTAATACTTTAAAAAAAATTATTTCTTATATTTGCGCTGCAGAGCCATTTTCTGCCACCAATAACTTCTTTGTTCCCCTAATGGATGTGAGTGATGATGCCTTTTTTTGCGGACTAAAGTGTATTTTTATTGGTGTCATCTTCATATACATGCGACTGAGTGAGAAGTTTTTATTCCAATTTTTAGGGGACATGAAATGACCCAAAAAAAACAGTTTGGGGTTTCAGAATTTTTTTCTTCTACGGTGTTCAGCATACGGGATAAATGATGTTATAGTTTAATAGATCAGACTTTTGCGGATGCGAAGATACCAATTATGTGTAGCTATTATATTTTTTTATTTGTATAATTGCAAAAGGGGTCAACTTTTTTTACACTGTAACATTATGCCCTGGGGTACAACTAGAGAGTGTAATCATCTGTACACCCTTTATTAGGCTTCCAGCTGCCATGTTAATGGATCAGCACCCCACGATCTCACCGCCGGCGTAAGTCCGCTACATAGGTCATTACCAACACCATGGTGTACCCATACTGTATGTCATGTGTATTCTTTATATTATACCAGTCTAAGTGAAGGAAGAAGGTAGAGTGATCTGTACAATTTTTTTTAAAAGGCAAATGCCTGTGTGTAAATTTGCCAAATTTTAGCTGTCTGACATGCTGTGACTGCTAGGAGCTCCCAAGATTTGAACAGAATTGGCACTTTTTTTCACTTTTTAAAGGGAACCTGTCAGGTGGTTTATGCTACTCTAGCCAACAGTAAGAAGTCATAGAGGGAGAGAAGCTGAGCTCTGTGAAGATATAGGTTTTGGAGCAGGATTTCTGAGTAAAAACAGGGAAAACAATCAAAATTAAAAGCCAAAGTGCTGCTTACCTAGTCCATGTATGGTCAATCACTGTATGTGGTGGGGGGTGGGAGGGAGAGGTTAGAAGGACTTCCACTGTCACTGAAGGATTCTGCTCAGCTTTTCTCCCTCTATCGCATTCTGCTCTCAGGTAAGGCAGCTTTGATTCTTTAGAGACCATGTCCAGTTTTCTCATCAATTTCTCAATTTGGTGAACAATGAGAAAAATTGCCAATTTTACTGAAATTTTATCACATACAAATTTGTTTATGTATCCTTCTTTTTGGATGAGTTATGAGTTACCTATGTGCAGCATACAAAGAGAGAAATCTTTGTGGCACAGCGCGATCCTACTACACAGCCGCCGGGTGTTAGTGGCTAATTGCAGCTAACACCCGGCAGTTACAGCGCGGGAGGGTGCCGCCATCCCGCACTGTAACCCTTTGACACCGCGGCAAAGATGGACATGGCATCTAAAACACACACCGTTTCTTACTTCGATCAGGACATCATCGGCGAGATTGCTGTGTCCCAATTGATGAACATGACAGCTGAACATGTTTTCAAATTCCCTACTTCCGAATGAGGCAGGAAGTGGGGAAACCGCCATATTAGTACACCTTAATACATTGTATATACAATAACATTAGGCTGTAAAAATGATCGAGCCCCCTAGAGATGAAACACCCTAGGGAGACTCAAGGTTAAAGCAAAAAATAAAAACGTTTTAAAGTGTAAAAATCAGCCCCCTTTTGCCATTCTGCAAATAAAAAAAAAAGAAAATAATAAAAATTTTAACATATTTGGTATCAACGCTTCTGAAAATGTCTGATCTATTATAATATAACATAATTTATTCTGTACACCATAGGGAGAAAAAAATCCAAATGCCAAAATTGCGTTTTTTTTTGGTAATTTCACCCCTTTAAATAAATGAATTTGATCAAAAAAATTGCATGCATTCCAAACTGCTAGCAATAAAAAGTACAGTTCAGTCCACAAAAAATGCACCCTCACTCAAGTCCGTAGGTGTTAGTACAAAAAAGTTATTAGTCGCAGAAACTGGCGCAAATGTAAATAATGGAAAATGTTTGACATTTTTTAAGGCACCAAAACATAACCGAAACCGTACATGTTTGGTATTGCTGGATGCATATCAACCTGTAGAACACAAATAACACATCATTTTTACTAAAGATTGAACACTGTAAAAGCAAAACACCCGCAAACATGGCACAAGTAAGTTTTTTCACATTTTGTCTCACTTAGAATTTTTTTTCCGGTTTCCCAGTATATTCTGTGGTAATATGAATGACACCATTAGAAAGTAAATCTTGTCCCACAAAATAAAAGCCCTCGTATGTCTATGTAGGTGAAAGAATAAAAAAGTAATTGCTCTGGGAAGGCGGGGAGGGAATAATAATAATAATTTTTATTTATATAGCGCCAACATATTCCGCAGCACTTTACAAATTAGAGGGTGTACATACAGACATTACACATTAAAAGAACTTACAAATGAGACACGAGGTATGAGGACCCTGCTCGCGAGAGCTTACAATCTATTATGGTGTATGGGTGAGACAAAGGGTTAAGAAGTGCTCAGTTTACTATGGTCCAGCCATGTTACATAAATAAGAGGTGGTTTACATAGAAATTGGGTGACCCAGCCACCCTGACAGTACATCTATATACAGATAAGTGCCTGTGAGTGCCCTAGTGTAGGGAGTGACAGGTGTGATAGCAGTTAGGGATCTTGGTAGGCCAGGCTGAGAAGATGTTTTCTCAGGGCCCTCTTAAAACTGTGAGGGTTGTGAATGTGCCTGATCGCCCGCGGTAGCATATTCCATAGGACCGGTGCTGCACGTGTGAAATCTTGGAGACGGGCATGGGAGGTTCGGATGATTTGAGGAATGTAGTCTGATATCATCAGCAGAGCGGAGAGGCACGGGTAGGGTGGTAGACAG
Organism: Phyllomedusa bahiana; assembly: GCA_025379985.1. Classification (NCBI taxonomy): domain Eukaryota; kingdom Metazoa; phylum Chordata; class Amphibia; order Anura; family Hylidae; genus Phyllomedusa; species Phyllomedusa bahiana. The sequence continues at coordinate 22,009 of JAODAL010052408.1, forward strand.
AGATGAGGGAGGAGATGTAGGGAGGAGCAACACTGTGGAGAGCTTGAGAGTGGTGAGTTTATGTTGTATTCTGTACTGGATGGGCAACCAGTGCAGTGACTGACACAGGGTAGAGGCATCAGTATAGCGGCTGGAGAGAAAGACAAGCCTGGCTGCTGCATTCAGAACAGATTGCAGAGGGGAGAGTTTGCAGAGAGGGAGACCGATAAGCAAGGAGTTGCAGTAGTTCAAGACGAGAGGGGAATAAGAGCAACAATGAGGGTTTGAGCTGTTTCCACAGTGAGAAAAGTACGGATTTTGGAGATGTTCTTGAGGGTGCAGATGACAGGAGCGGGGCAAGGGATTGGATATAAGGGGTGAAGGACAGATTAGAATCTAGTATTACCCCAAGACAGCGGGCCTGCTGCCTAGGAGTTATGGTGGTGCCACACACTGAGACCGAGATAAGCAGGGTAGGGTTGGTTAGAAAGATGGTGGAAAGACAAGAAGTTTCGGTTTTAGTGAGGTTTAGTTTCAGATGGGAGAGGACATGATGTCAGAGACACCGGACAGACAGTCACTGGTGTTTTGTATCAGGGCAGGCGTGAGGTCTCGGGAGGAGGTGTACAAATGGGTGTCATCAGCATAGAGATGGTACTGGAAGCCACATCTGCTGATGGTTTGTCCAATGGGGGATGTGTAAAGTGAAAAAAGGAGAGGACCTAGAACTGATCCCTGAGGAACCCCGACAGCAAGAGGAAGAGGAGAGGAGGTAGAACCAGCAAATGAGACACTGAAGGAGCGGTCAGAGAGGTAGGAAGAGAACCAAGCGAGAGCGGTGTCCTGGATGCCAATGGTGCTGAGCATGGTGAGGAGAAGGTGGTGATCCACAGTGTCAAATGCTGCAGAGAGATCCAGGAGAAGCAGCAACGAGTATTTGCCTGTGATTTGGCAGTGAGGAGATCATTAGAGACTTTAACTAGAGCAGTTTCTGTGGAGTGCAGGGTGCGGAAACCGGATTGTAGAGGATCGAGAAGTGAGTTAGTAGAGAGATAGCGGATTAAACGGGAGTAGACCAAGCGTTCCAGGAGTTTAGAGATGAAGGGCAGGTTAGAGACTGGTCGGTAGTTAGAATCACAGGATGGGTCCAGAGAGGGCTTTTTAAGTAAAGGGGTTATGATGGCGTGTTTAAAAGAGGATGGGAAGATCCCAGTAGAGAGAGAAAGGTTAAAGATTGCGGTAAGGTGAGAAATATGAGCGTCAAAAAAAAAAAGCGCCCTCGGCGTTAAGGGGTTAAAAATTGCTGTTCACAAGCGATTGCCAACCAGTCTGGCTGCAACAGAACTATTTTGCAAAGAAGAATGGTCAAAACTCCCAGCCCCTAGATGTGCAAAGCTGGTAGAGAAACACTCCAAAACACTTGCAGCTGTCATTGCAGATAAAGGTGGTCAACAATATAATGACTTAGGGGGGCTGAATACAAATACAGACAGTCCCTGGGTTACAAACGGGATAGGGACTATAGGTTTGTTCTTAAGTTGAAATTGTATGTAAGTCGGAACAGGTACATTTTTTAAATGTAATTCCAGCAAAAAAAAAGGGGGGTTTTGCAGGGAACAGTTTTTACATTTGTTTTGCTGTCTGTGACCTTTTTTTAGAAGATTTCACCTAACGGGGCGTGACTCAGTGTTGAATGTCAGCCACGCCCCATAAGTCTCCGTTTGTAACTAGGGGACGTATGTAAGTTGGAACGATGTAAGTCGGGGACTGCCTGTACATGCAACATTTTTCAGTTTAATTTGCAAAAATTTGGAAAAGCACATCACAAAATATCAATTAATTAGATTTAAGTTTTGTGGCTGTAATGTTTAAAAATGAGGAATAGTTAGTTCAAGGGTTATGAAAAATTTTGCAACCCACTGTATATAGTCTTTTTTTTTTTTTTTACACAATCTTACCCAAGCATAGTCAAGTACACCAGTCCATCCATATTGTTTTACCAGACGGGTAGGTTCACCCCAGGGGCGTAGCTAGAGACTCATGGGCCCGGGTGCAAAACTTCGGCTTGGGCCCTACTGCCAGACACCATTTGTGGACCAATATTTTTCAACAACAGGTTCCCTACTTGTCGTGACGGATGTCTGTGGTGTAGCGCGCTGCAGAAAATTCTTTCTATTGAAAGGAATTGTCAAAAAAAAAAATTCATTTCCAATGGGACCAAGGAAAAACAAGTAATACATCCAAAATGTCTGTTCCCTCATGCCCCCTCTCCCCCTCACAAAATAAAAAAAATGTTGTGGGGTGAACAGGAAAAAAATGTGATTGTGCCTTTTGTTTTATGAGTTTAGTTGTTGTTGGAGTTTATGCTAAACAGTTTATTGACTTATACTGAACCGCAGAATACAGATGAATACATGGGCCACATTATCACTACTATATAGTGACTAATATCACCAACATGTTACTGACCAAACCAGTATATACCAAGATCAATAATACCAAAACAAATATAGGACCAAAGAATACCCCCTACATCACTACCAATATGCTAATACCCTATACTGCTTGAGCACATCAATTTAAAAAAGACCCCAAAAACCAAAAACAACAAAATACAAGGACTTAATAATCCCCCCAAAACCCCGACCACATTCACCCCATAAAAAGAATAAAAAAACCATTGTACGTTACGAAATAAAACCATTATACTAAGACCACTTTCCACCCTAAGTCCCCTAGTTTTAGAACGCAGCGCACAGGCTTGCAGACGTAGATTACCAACATACAGTAACCTTTTAAAATGGTATAAGCAGTTGTACAAGGCTCTGCAGACATGAAGTATTAAGAGCAGTTCATTTAGGACTCAAAGGGGAATCTTTTTGAGATTGTTTCTTTTTTCTTCCTTTATCCGTCCAGACCAACATAGCTTCTCACGGGCCCCAACTCGTCCCGCAAATTTTTCCACACAAACAAGTTAGACTCCCAAAAAGTGAAAGTTTTTCCCCCCAACTATAGGGCCCCCCTTTGTGTCACCGTAGGTAGGGAAAACATCCATAATAACAGCCCACCAATTTGATAGCGAATAGGAAATCTTAGGGTAGCAGTTAGGGCCACTTGGGTAGGAGTTTTGGGGCCCCTTAGGGGAGGGAGTTGGGCCCCTAGTAGAAAATAGGTACCAGATATGGAAAAGGGAGGAAATTTGGGGCCCCAATATACAGTTAGGGCAGGTAATTGGGGCCCAAAACTGTATTGATCCCCCGGGAATGGCCCCCTAATAGGCAGGCAGGTAATTTTCCCCCCCCCCCATCTAAAGCTGGAGGTAATATGGCCTCCAGTAAACAGATAGGTAGGTAAAATAGCCCCCCGTATTCTAGGCAGGTAGTATGGCCCCCCCTATATAGCTAACAGGGGAATAGGAACACAGTATAAGATAGGCAGATAATATGGCCCCCATATAACTAAAGGTAATAGGCCCCCCCGTATTTGTAGGGAGGGGAATATAGCCCCAGTATATAGTAGACAGGGAATATGACCCCCGGGTTTGTAGGGGGTAATAGGCCCCCCAAATATTCATAGGGAAAGGTAATATGGCCCCAATATAAGCAGCAGGGATTATGGCTCCAGGATTTTTAGGCAGGTAATATGGCCCCCCGGATTTTTAGGCAGGTAATATGGCCCCCAGATTTGTAGGCTTTAAATGGCCCCCCAGTATTTCGTACTCAAGTAATATGGGCCCGTAATTTCGTAGGCAGGTAAAAAAATGGGCCCCCCGTTATTCGTAGGCGGTAATTGCCCCGTATTCGTAGGCAGGGAAAAGGCCCCCCCGGGTTTTTTAGCGGTTTATGGGTCCCAGTAATTTCAGGGAGTTTAATTTTGGCCCCCAATAATAGCAAACAGGTAAATTGCCCCCCGGATTTGAGCAGGAATATGGGCCCCCCTTATATAGACAGGAATTATGGTCCCCTTTTTGTTGAGCGATTATTATCGACAAAGTTGAAATCGGGAAGGTTTTTTT